>WMED01006856.1:0-18099 GCA_019650415.1 Pipa parva
ACTGGTCCAGGAAGTAAAGATGAATTCACAGTAGTTTCAATGTAGAAAACGATTTTAATTTTAGAAAAAATGTACAGTGTACAACAGGAGCAGTCTTCCTATACAGTCCACTGTTGATACAGTCCTCTTCTCAACGCGTTTCGCCGGTCCAAGCCCCGGCTTCCTCAGGAGAATAAAAGTGATGTTGCTGCTGGCGATTTTCTGTGTTTTAAACCCTTTCCGGTAATTCACGCCGTGCGCGTGACGTCATCGCGTTCGGCGTGTGACGTCATCGCGTTCAGCGCCATCAAAATGAGCTTGTAAACCCCCCCTTCCTGTGGGCGTCTACCGGAAGTCAATGTTGGAACGCACATGCGTTCCATGGTATACTTCCTGGTAGGCGTTGCCACAGGCAAGTCTGGGATGAGGTCTGTATCTTGTGGGCGTCCACAGGGAGGAGTTATCAACTCACTTCATTAGTCCATTACTCCCTGAGAGACGTTGCCACAAGCTGTGCAGGCTGCAAATGTATGTTGTCTTTTAGCAGCGCTCGGTGCAAGATTTTAGCCTTTGTTTGATGTCCAAAGTATGACAATTATTTAAAGCTCCAGTGTTTTTTTACAGCTTGGTATCCTACTGGATTCAAAATTTCTTTGTTTTCTCTGTACATACTGTATATTAACCATAATAAAATACTCAGAATATTCAGAATGATGATTATAAAAACATATGTATACATAATACCACTATATGTTAAATAAAATATGGTGACAATAGATAAAATCCATTTTTTATTACTAAAATCTAAAATAAATGATGGATTAATAAAAAGTGGTGATTTATGTTTTAGTAAAATATACATATATTGTGTTAAAACAGGTTAATCTGGTATGGGGGAGGGGCCAACATCTGCGTGGCATGTTGTTCTTTGCACCCATCCTATACCATTTAAAATTCTTTTATACACATATTATAATGAATAATGTATTTACATAGCATACACTTGACACATATTTTTATCCTGATTTATGTGGGGGCAAGTCCATATCAAAAAGCTGCAAGATCTAAATCTATGTTTAACCCTTTGGGGGCCAGGCTGTTGCTTTTAAAAATACAGAATGTTTCCCTTTGTCTTACTTTCATTACCCTTTCTCCACCTACCAGTTTCTTACTGATTTGCTCTATGACGAACATTTTCAATCCCACTGGATTTTTATTATGTTTTTCTAGGAAGTGTGCCGATAAACTATGGTTTTTGAAACCCTTTTTAATATTTCTTAAATGTTCGGACAGTCTTACTCCTACCTTCCTTTTGGTCCTTCCGACATATAAAAGTTTGCATGGGCACACGATGCCATACACCACATGTGTGCTTTTGCAATTGCAGAATGCCTTATTCTATATTATAACTAATAGGTTTTGCTTTTTCCACTGTAAAAAAGTTCCCCAACTGTCTTTTAATAACAGAAAAGATATGGTCATGTTGGTCAGAAAACTTGAAAACAGTAAGGCATACCACTTCCAGAAGTTCATTCTACTCCCATTGTTTTACATGTTGTGTGCTAAAGCTCTGTTTTAGGGACATTTTTGTTTAACATATTTAAAAGTGATATTGAGCTTGGGATAAAAAAAAATTAGAGTTCCTACTCATGCACATGACACAAAGCTTTGCAGTGAAAGCCCATAGAAGAATTTGGCAAGTTACAAGCTGACCTTGACATATTATTAAGCAACAGGGCAACTACATTACATATGAGATTTAGGAGGAAATTTCTAAATATCCTTTCAACCTTTTTGATTTGTTTCAAAAAGTACATTTTTCTATATTTTCCTTTCTGTAGCTGCCAATCAAATATCGACAATACGAAAAATGTCCTCTAATGTTTCCTACTTTCAGTTTGATTCGGTTGAATCCCTTCCTATGAAATGAACAGGATTTTCTTTATTAGCAAATTTTCATAGGTGGTTTTTTTCCTGCCTTTTTTGCTATTACAAAATGAACTGTCAATGTGAAAACGCAGCGCATTTATACGCTGTGTGTGATCGCAACTGTTAAATTCCAATTAAAACTAATATAGTCACATAAAATACTCTGCATCCGTACGCTGAAAGAAATAGCGCAGGTAGCGTTCTAGCGTATTATGCTCTCAATGGAACCCTAATGTCTACACCTTTCTTCCATTAGTATTGTTCTCTACCAATTTTCTTTTCTCAGCATATTTTTGTCTGAGAATTTTTTTTTTTTAAATACGCTGCACACAATATGCTAGTGTGAACCTAGCCTTAAACTTAGTCAAGTATTGTAATTATCAGTCAGTCCAATTAAACAATATTTGTTAAAAGGACTGGAATAAAATACAATCAAGGGTGATTTACTGTTCTAACATTTTTTGTATAAATAACCTACACTTTCTATTATTTATCTAGCTTTGATTAGCAATGTCAGATCATATAAGGTCTGAGAAACATGAAACAAATAATCAAGATAATAATCATAACCATATTAATGCAGAAATCACCCTTTTGTGACCCAACCATGGATCCAGAGAAGGGGTTTGATATGATCCATTTGAATTTGATGGCAGCTGTCCAAAACTAAGTCTGTGTTATCCTGCATCAAATGATTGTATTTTATTCTTCCCTTTCCACACAAGTAAAAGTAAACGGATGGCTTTTAGAATCAGTTAAATTGTAATACAGGGCTGGTTACTCTTCTTAGTAAATTATTAGCATTTGTCAAAAATGAAATCTTTATAAAAGTCAACAACAGCAAGAACTAGTTACAAACTATACAGTCACTAATGTGAGGTCAGGTTTAAGACCTGAAAAAGACCATAATGTCTTACATATTAGCAGATGTAATTCACTATTCTTTCTTTGCACCATGCTATTAACTGCATTACTGTATATACACAAATGTAAATTGCAAAGTGAAAGTCGGCTCCTGGTTTTCCCAGCATAACACAGTTATTCCCTTTGTTTATAGAAGATTCATGAATGAAGTCCAACTCAACAAAAATATGACCAACATCACTGGGGGTATGGTGTATCTAAACATAATTTTAAATAAATTAGGAATGAAACTAAAAATACACTAGCCAGGTAAATATGGACCACTGTTTTGGGAACCAAAACCTCATTCA
Organism: Pipa parva; assembly: GCA_019650415.1. NCBI lineage: Eukaryota > Metazoa > Chordata > Amphibia > Anura > Pipidae > Pipa > Pipa parva. The sequence goes on from WMED01006856.1 coordinate 3,123, forward strand.
CAGACTGATTACAAAACCTAGTTGTTACAAGTAACTCATGATTCTTGTGTTCAATGTCTGCTTCAGGGAAGGCAGTAGTTACAGGACTGCTATATACAATCTACTGTGCCCTATTGGGTTGAGTTAATACCTTGCCAGTCTTAAATATTAGGGCTACTTTTGCTTCTCCTTGTGCATGCGTTTTCTTGGGGTTATATAAGTGCAGGAATTCTCTACCCGCATAACTATAGCAGATAATGAACTGTAATTCATAAAAGCCACTGAAAGGTAATTTGTATATCTCAGAAATAATTACATACAAAGCAGAACAATACTGTACACCACACATTGGGAATTTCATACTACAAAGTGAGTTTTATTGTGAAAGGAGAACTGAAGTGCTCATTACTCCACAAGTGAGACAACTTGGGTGGGCTAATTATATTTACAGATGCAGTTCTTTTGTGCCCCGCTGCCTCCTGTCTATTTTTTCAGCCAATCTTCTTTTTGCAAGTTCCAGTGTTGCAATCCCCAGAACTTCCATGTGATGCTGGAACCTGCATGAAGATGATCGTCTGAAAAACAAACCAGGAGGGAACGGGGAGGGGGTGGAGTATCTACATCCTTAAATAGTATTGAGCATTTTCTCTCTTAACAGAAAATGAATTTGCACATTTATGTTCTTATTACATTGTATTGTTATTTAAGAAAGGTATTCATTGTAATATATTGTGATTTCAGGATCTCTTTAGCACCCAAATGGTTATGCTGAATTAAGTACAGTACTTTAAGTACATATTTAAGTACATATTAAGTACATATCGCCAACTTAACATTCATGGTGGCTATTGCATATTATACAAACAGCACAGAATAACATTACATTTGCTAAATTGCTAAATGTATATTCTAGTTCTGAGTTTCCCATTATCAATACAGTAAAAATGAGCTTTACTGAATACACAAGAGAAAGCAGCTACAATTTTGATAGATTCAGCAGCTATTTGAAGGCTGTCAAAAACCATATTATCCAATCTGATTCTTGCTATTAATCACTGTATAATTTCAGACAAATTTCATTTTTTTTACTTGCTGTATTATTTTAATGAAAGGATTGGTTTCTTTTAATAAGTAGTTTGGAAATGATCTAACTTTTGTTTTCATTCAAATACTTTCTATATAAATGATGGAAGTGGGAATTATATTTTTTACATTTGAATAGAGTAAGGAAAATTAATCTATTTTGAAACAGAGGCTAATTTACCAGTTTAAAGAAAAGGATCCAATTAGGCAGGCAGTCATTTAAAAGGATAATATTCGAACATGATCAATTCAAATCAAACTGAGTTATTCTCTTTAAAAGCAGATATTAAATAAAATACAGATTTATATAGAGTTTCGGTCACAGAGAATATTTCATCCCACTCACCTCACTGCCTTTGTGCATTTAATTTCCACTGGAAAATAATATTTGCAAAATATATTATTAACTTCTTTTCAGTTTTCGGAATATATAGACACTTTTTAATAGGAACCCCTCTAATAAATAAGCAAATAAAACAGCAAGAAAACATTTAACAGCAACAAATGTACAGGAAAATAACTGTTGGTGACTAAACTGTATTTTGTAAGATATAATTCACTTTCAACTTTTATTAGGTTCTTTGGTAGTCTATTCTTTTCATACTGGAGAAGCAACATGTTACAAATATATTCCGTCCATTCCTTGCTTTGTGATTGGCAGTCAACTTAGCATTTAAATGAGTTATTGCATTGGTCTTTGTTTTTTCTTATTTAAAAGTGGCAATAGTGGTTTTCTGTGTTACATAAGTAGACACAGAATCTGCCTTTCAGCATATGGTGGAAAATATCTTCAAAATTTTTTCTTTCATCAACTTTTTGTTACATAAACAGCAAAACCCAAACACAAGTAGCTATATCCATCGATTAGGAGGTGGTGCTAACTGCACTATTTCTAGAAAATATGTATAAGAATTGGCATAGAAATGAAATCACTCTTGGGTTATTTGAGAACTACAAAACTTAGGGCAAATCGCGCATTGTTCTTGTGAGATTTCTAGAGATTGAGTTTTTTATATCTCAATTTTTCACATTTTTCTGGATGGTGAGGTAACCATACTTTACATTAGTAGCATGGCTACCTTTCTATCAAAAAATTTGAAAAATTGGGATCGAAAACTCGATCCCAAAATCCTAAAATAAATCTCGCGAGAACAATACGAGATTTCTTCCAGTAAACTCAGAAAGACCCAGAGCGGTCTTTCCGAGATTAATTAATTTCGCCCTTAATTAGAGTAGAATCCAAAAAAGCTTCTACAGGCAAACTAATGCCCAAAGGAGATTGCTACATCTGGGAACTTGCTGGGTTGCTATGACTGTAACATATATAGGGTCTTATTGACTAAAGTCTGAATAGTCACATAGAGCTATGAATAAACAGCTCTGAATTCACCTGTTTGACTTTGCCATTTTATCATGGTGAATTATGGGATTGATGGCAGGGCTCCAGTGTTGCATAATATGACTATTCAAAAGTGACAATAGCGACTGTGACTAAATGACGTGACCTAGGGACAAGGTGACACAGAAAAAGATATTCACAGAATACAGTAAGTGGGATATGGTGAGACTGAAGTCACTGCTCTTCACTTGTCAAATTGGCCTCATTCCGCATGACTTCTCATCCTACTTCTATCCGACTGACTATATCACACTATGCATCTGACAGCGTTCACTGCTGTCTGCCTGTTTGGCCAGTGTATTCAGTATTAGTCAATACTAGGAAGTGAATTTGCATCTATTTTGGTGATGCAGCTCAAATTCCAGTGAGGTGAATTTGACAGGTGAATTTACCCTTTAGTCAATAAGGCCCATAATGATCAGATAAGCGTCTATATTTTATGTGTCAGCTGGTAACATTTGGATGCTGGTAGTGTCAGTAATAAAATAGTGCATTTATCTACTACTACTTTACCTTTCCTATTTATTTAACCATACATTCCAGGAATATGTAAAAGAAGGAGGTTGCAAATGGCACATCCTCTACAAGAGCCCTGGGTCAGGTGTTTATTGCCAAATAGTATCCAGTATATTTCCATATCCAGAAATGAGAAAGCATCTCTCACATGTGTAATAAAGACTTGCACTAGTGGCTCCACAGGATGAGGTGCTAAGGACCTGCCAGTCATGTTCATTCTCTGTAAAGCACAGTGCTAATTTAAAATTTAACTAGCTAGCATAAAACGTTACTTGTAGTCTTTAGAGCACACTTTAGTTATCTCTTACCAGATGTATTAGGTAACTTTATTGCATGTGACACAATCAAGACACCTACCATATAAAGGACCTCTTAAAGGTATACATAACACCTTCTATAGTGTTACAAGCCATAAACTACTGTACACTACAAATGTTATCTGCAAAATCATAGAAAGAACAAAATAATCCCACTGGATTTACTATAAAACCATAAATTGCAACACCACCCATATCTTAAATTTATAAAAACATTCAATCACTTATAAACTGGTCAATATCTGATCTGTTCTCCAGAAATGGACATTAGACCTACCGCATACAAAAACCACACATATTCACAATTAGTCTATGAAACTACTATAGGCAAGTCATTATCAAGAAATGACACCACAAATTTTACATCAATCATACATAACCCCATCTCTCCAATACAAAATAGGAATAATGAACTTGATAAACAATGCCTAAGATACACATTTCACCAGGAAATCTATACCACTGCATGTGGCCTAGCCCAATAATACAACAGTTGTGGAAAAAAAAAAACATAAATATTGTCAAACCCTCATTGAAAAACAAATACCACTATTACCAAACGGAGATAGAGATGCATCAAATCTATACATTTTAGATGAATACAGAAAATGAATTATTAGTAGAAAATTGATAACATTTAACTTTTGTTATTAAAAATATATATATTTTTTTTTTTTGGTGCCCACTGGAGTTGTTAAGTTCCATGACAACAAGGGTTGTTTGGAGACAGAATAATCTATTAAAAAATCTGAAACACATTCCAACTTGATTTCTGGATTCTTTATATCTGTACATATCAAACTCCACTTTAAATGAACAATCCATCTCTTATATACTGTATATTTACATACTGTATACTTTTTTATGCCCAAATTGTGACCTAAATTTGACTGCCATATACTTTTTCACATCACCATTTTCTTTCTCATTGAAATCTGCATGTTACATTTTAATTGTATCTCAGTATATTTTTTATAGCATGATGGTCTTTTGAAAATAAAGGAGTAGAATAAAATTTAACAGAGGATTAAAATAAGAAAGAACTGGGATTTGTATAATGTAACACCAAAAACTCTGTATCCTTTATGTTATAATCGTATCTTTTAGAGATATATACATCATCTTTACACCATATGGCACAAATAGTAAAGATGGTTTATGTGCTCCCATTATCTTTGATAGCATATTTTAATTTTCACGCTATGCAATTTTAATTAAATGCAAATTCCTTAACAGGGATTAACTTCTTTTCTGGAAATAAAGATGTATTGTGTTTATGTAGATGCTATTTGCTTTATAAAACCTTAGTCCTACAATAAAGCAGAGAAAGCTGCTTATTAAAAGTGCAAGTATAAAATTGTGCACTGCTATAATGAGATGATAATAAAGCTGTTGTGTTCTTCTTAACCTTAAAATACAATTTTTTTCTTAAGCTGAAATACAGCACTGAAGGAATGATGAAATCTTTTTAACCTTTCATAAGTATTCTATCATATAGATGCATTTTTCTTTTATAGACAAAAACCATGTGACAGTGGGACATTTGAAGAACGGGTGAAACACACCCGTGTGTCTGCCATTTTATTTCTGCCATTACGCAAAATGTTTTTAACTGGTAGAATAAACGTTTTGTAGTGAAAACAAGTCTCAGGCAAACAAAATAAGCAAATGTGGATAAAAAGGGGTGAGATATGCCAAAACACATTATTAGGACCATCCTAATGGTTTCAGTGCAACAATTCCAGTTGTAACATGTTAGATGGTGGTAAAAGGAAAAGTATTAGCATTTATCTCAATAAAATTAAAAAAACGTTTTTTTTTTGTCTTTTTCTCCTGCTTGATAAGTTCCTCCAATCAGATCCCTTAAATTGCAATCTAGCAGAGATCTGATTGGTTAAGCTATAATGTTAATCATCATTTACCCCCACCCATTGTTACTTGAGATTCCAGTTGGGCATCGCAGCAGAAAATAAGCATGGAGTTTGCGTCTTCTGCTACAGTCTTAGCTGAATGCTTTTAGCATCATGATTTTATGTGAGTGCAACTTGTCTGCATGCATTTCTGTCTAAGTTTAGTAGATATACTCCACAAGAAGCATATTCTGTGTTCTTTTGGATTTATATCGTAAAGGGGACACTGTAAAAGTCAAGGAACCTCTGTGACATATCAGTTTTTGTGAAAGACTATTAGACAAAAATTATTTTCTGAGTGCAATATCATAGAATTAAAGCAGACAATGGTACAGTGAACTTCTGCACAGAGAGAGTTCTATGCTGCTTTTATATTGTATGTAATTACAAGGCAGCACCACTGCAGAATCTAACATTTGATAGCAGTTGTTGGAGTTCATACTGTATAGGCGATTTCAGTGTCCCCTTAGAACCTTTACTGGACACATAATCTAGTAAAAAGAATTTTAAAAGACTTTAAAAAAACATTTGCTGAACATTACATTCACTACATTTAATTGATCCATGGAGAATCCTCTTCCTTATAACTAAAGGCTTTACACATTACTCTCAGAGGCACAATGGATATGCACAGTTAGATTACATATTAACCTCTATAGATTACCTAGACTACATTGAATCTGTCCATATTACACCAATCACCTGTCAGACTGTGCAGTAATTACGCTAGTCTCCTGATAAACTCTATCTTGCACTTACAACAGGAGATTAAACAAATCTCTAAAAAAAACACAGAAATTAACAAAAAATATGTCCTCATAGACTGAAAAAATGATTTCACAAGAAACACTACAACAGACATAAGGTCAATCACTCACAAAGTATGTGAAGTCCAGAAATGTGTCATTCGAGAACAATATGGAGAATCACACCAAATCACTACTAAGATATTATATACATCAGAGAAACTTCCTTTCCAATGTACTGTATATAATGTGCAGGACACATTTAATTCCATTACATATCACAAAGATGTGAATGACATTGACTTGGGCTTGCTAAACCCAGACCAAGAATCCATACTAGACTCAGATATTGCAACCCAGGAAATTCAAACAGTTATTCACGCTGACTGAGAAGAGTCATGTCCTAGATGGCTCTGGTCCTGTCTCATACTACAAGGCTTTTACTACAGAACTTCTTCCAGCTTTGAACAATGTGTTTTATGCTATACAAAATGGTCACCAATTTTCCACTAAAAAAGTCTTTATCACACTTCCGTTAAAACCAAACCAAAAAAAAAAATGCAACAGACATTGAAAATGATCTGCCTAATCAATACAAATACTAAACTTAGACTTTAAAGGGTAACTACAGAAGTAAACCATACTTACCTGATTGATCTAACAGCAGTACACAAAGATCCTCAGCCCAGGATCGTCAGATAAATACATTGCTGCTCTGCTCACTTCTGGATCTATGTGAATGATTTTGGTCCCTCACATAGACCTCTCCCCTCCCGAGTTTCAGCAAAACTAACTGACTGCGCATGCCCACATAATTCTGCAAACTCAGCAAACCTGTCATATTAGCACTTGTACTTATTTCTAGGTGGACAATAAATTCAAAGCACTTTATTTACATGGTTTAGTGTCCCTTACCTACTAACTTTCAAGAACTTATATTTTTTCACTAAGTGGAGCAAAGACCTACATTTTCCAATCTTGGACACCACAGCTCATTCCAGCATACTCAACATACAATGCACTTCCCGTTGCACTTGCATCATAGAAACAAATGATACATTTCAGGCACATACAAGACCCCAGTCTAACTTCATAATACATCCCCCTCAATTAGTGACAACTGCTGGTTCTGCTTAAACAAAAAGGGTGATATCTTATGAATCTTCTGGTAATGCTCTCTCATATTCAAATGTAGACCTGGATTTGATTAAGGAGATCCTGAGTAAGAGGGTTCCATGCGATCCAGCCTATACACTATTATACCTCCTGCATGAAACACAATGCCAAAATGCTTTAGAATTACAGCTCCTAAATGCAGCCACAATTCTGAATCCAACCCACTGGAAATGATCATCTCCCAAACAATTCGAGAATGGCTGCCAAAGATTAAGAAAACAAGATTTGAGGACCTGTCTGCTTAAAACCATAAACATCAAATGAAATTCAAACTAACAGGCTATAGCTAACATGACTAACATGAAGCAATAAACTTTTCTTGCTTTTACTTCTGGGAGTGCTGGTTTCCATACTTGAACTGCTATAGGTAGAACCTTTTAATAGAATCAGGCATATTCGAAGCAATTATCACTCAATGAAGCTAGACTATGACAATGCCTGTCTCTAGATGTGCAATCAAGCAGACCAATTCCCATTTCTTCCATTTCTTACCTCCTGTACAAATCACCTCCCCCCCCCCCTCCTTTTTTTAAATCTCTTTTCATCTCATCTTTCCTTCTTCACTTAATTATATACATCCTAAACTTACTCCATATGATGGGTGAAATTTATTAAAGTCGGAACTTTAATCGAGAGAATAGTAAGTTCTCCCGGTAAGTATCGCGAGATTTGCATCGACAAACTTTTTTTAATTAAATATATCCATGGAGAGGTAGCCATACAATATAGTATGTATATATCCAATAAAAAGGGTTTCTCACAGCAAGTATCGCACGAGTCAAATCTCGCGATACTTACCGGGAGAAACTTCAAAGCGTTCTCCCAAGTTATTAAATACGGAAAAGCGCAAACGGCTTTTCCGACTTTAATAAATTTCGCCAATGTCTCCTACTCCAATTTACACACATTGAAATATCCTAGATGAATCTCTAGCATACTGTTTATGCTCTTGTTGTAATTCTGCACATAAATGTCATAAGTTACAGTTGTTTTATTTTCATTCCATGTCATTGTTTTTAGTAATATGTTAACATTATTAAGAAAAAAAAATTCACAGTTGCTTCAGTGCAATTAGAAAGCTGTGGCAATATTATTTTTTAAATAAGAAAAATACTAAAAAAGCAGTTAATATGGGAAAAATCTTATTGTACCGACCTTTATATGATTTACCTTTTTTGTACATTTTCCCTATTGTCTAGTTTGTTATCCTCTTTTAAGGAACATTAATAAAACCTCAATCTACTGAAGGTGTATGTATATATATTTTTTGAGAGTACAATATTATTTTTGGCTGTAACATCTACAATCCTTGTGTAAACGATGTGAGCACTACTGTTTTTGGCAGAGACAATATTGGGGGTTATTCAATAAGGCGCAAATTCGACTTGCAAATTCGCAAACAGCAGATTCCCATAGCAAATCCGCGACAATTTCCCCATTGTAAAGTCGCGACAATTTTTTAAAGTTAAGATTGCGACAATTTTCCCATAATAAAGTCGCAACTGCAACAATGTTCTCATTATAAAGATGCAATTGTCTTTATCTGGTGAATTCACACCTTACACAACAATTCGGACTTTAGTGAATAACCCCCTATAGGTAGACTTTAGAGAGGTAGTTATGGCTCCTTTAAACAGATCCATGTGAAGATGATGAGACTTGGCTTCAATATCCCTACTGATGAGAAAGTCACCACAATATGCCACTGCTAATATTTGCCTGATTGCAGTTAGAAATCACTACTTAATACTCTTCATTGCTACAATAGTGATTATGCTCAACTGACCTCTTTATGCAATAGGTAACTTATCAGTAATTCGTTTGGGGATAAGAAATCACTCTTTGATGAATAACCTCCAAGACTGTTTACATTTAAATGTGACTCAAATGTACAAAAGGCTAAGGAGTACATAGACAGACAGGTGACAGACAATCAACACTAAATCAAATAAGTCAAAGAAAAGGGATGTGAACAGAATTTTAATACCACAAACCAGTTGTTGAGCAGCATCCTCTGCATCCTCTTATGTTCCTTTGTTTTCCTCCCATTATACCTTTAACATTAGCTAATCAGCAGCTTCATTTTTTCTAAATATATGAAAAATGCTAATGTAAATCATAAGTATTGACTGTCTCTGGCTTGCATTTCAAGCTGACCTGCAGCTCACTTTCAGAGTATAATTCACATGCTTACTTACTGACAAAACTGTTACTTATTACTGTATCTTTAGTTATAATTAAGGGAGTGGGGAAATGGAATCAAGGTCATTCTGATATGATAATCTTTCATTTTTTTTCACCCCCTACAAGACAGATTTGAATAGTAAAACCATTTAATGCCACACACAGTTTCTCATTTTTGTGTCAAATTCACTTAAGCAAAGTACACTAAAGTCTGATTTAATAACATACTAAATGTATGCAGTTTTTGCTGGAAAATATTAGAAGCAAAAATTTCTAATGGTTGACAAAGAAACTATTCATGCTTTAATACAATGTAATAATAAAACGGCCTATAAAACAATGCAGTAGAAAAGGCATTCGATTCCAATGACTTGCTGATGTGTATTCAGAAGACTGAGAAGCTGTAGAGCTACTATTAGCATAAAACAAATTCAAATAATCTCGAAACATTTACCGCCTTGAAACAGTTCCTTGGTCTAGACCAATCATCTAATTGCAAGATTGCTAGCTAGCATGTGTACTTTATTCATCATATACTTTTTCTTTTTTAATCTCGGTACAACTGATATTTGAAAGAAAATCATATCTTCTGCTGCCTGTGTAATATGATACCTTTGCAGATTATCACCTACCGTGTATATAAAATCAGTAGAGTATGCATTATCACAGACTTCCTCTGGTAGTGTAATAAAGCCATATTATTTCACTTTTAAAATAAGAATTGCAGCCATTTTAAGGGTGCAAAATGCAATGTTTAAATTAAAATATGTCATGGTCCCTTCGGCTCAATGATTAATTTCTTCCTATTAACAAGAATAGGGGCAGTGTATTGGTGAAATACTTAAAGGGCGTAATTATTAAAGCAGTGATGCCCAACCTATGGCCCACGGGACACATCTGAACTGTGATGCAGTGCTATCTGGCCCTCGAAGCTTCTGCTCACAGTGCAGGAAATTGCCAACAGTTGGAAGGACCTGGTCAGCTTATTACTGAACAGGATGTCAGTTCAGTAATGCGCTGTTTGCAGTATCTCACAATTGGGTGGAACGCTTCCCCACATTGTTAAAACCCTTACCTCCGGGTTTGTAATATGTTGGAACTCATATTCGTTCCATTAGTTGCCGCTGGCTGTTGATTTACTTAATATAATGGTGGGCCAATTTGCACTTCCTGACCCCTACCACTTATGCAAAAGAAGCAGGTGTAAATAACCTGGAGATGATCAGCTGGCTTTAATCTGATAAAATGTAAACCCCCCACCAACTGGTAATGTGGAATTAATAAGAATCCAAATCACTCATCTCTAATTATTACTAAAGGTCCTAAAATACTGACTATTGGCTCTATTAAATAAGTATCTAACCTCACATGGTGAATCCAAAGGGTCTATAATTCATGCAGCTTCATCTACTGGTGTTGCTTTCCAAGTGGTTTTACACCAGAGGAATGCATGTCCTCTTTTGTCTTAAAAATATGAAATTAATATTTAGCTGATAAAGAATGCTGTTAAATGTTACCTAGCTATTCTATTCCTCTGGTGGCAAACAGTGGATTTCCACTGCTGAAAACATGTTCACTTTAATAGATGTTGCCTTTATATGTTTATTTGAACATTTGATTAAATACTTTTTGGATCATGGTATGTGGGAACCCCCCTACATGGACTGCTTGCATGGAACTGTATTTTCTGCACCTTATGTTGTTCAAATATAAGAAGTATGGTGCCTCTTGTTCTATATTGGGTCAATTTTTAAAACATAAATTATTTTCTTATGATGCTTGACTGTTGTTTATTCTCATAAGAAAACCAAATGTACAAGAAATATATCCACCCAGACAAGAATTCTTGCAGGAGCTAGCATATTAGTTCCAGTAACTCACAGTACAACTCAAAGCTAAAGCAAGCTGTATGACTGCATATTTGGGTAAAAATACCCATTGATTCTTATGTTTAGTTCTTTTAGGGAATTTTCCCCTATTTTTGTGTTTTATTACCAAGCAGTATCAAAAATTTTCAGTACCATGTTTCACCCTTGTGAAATGATATCCATCAGCCTAAATTCTTTACGGCAGTCAATAGAATAAACTTTATGCAACTGGAAGTTCTAGAAATAAAACTTACTATTGCATGAAATGATATGCAATAAGTGCCACATATGCTTTTCAGATGACCTATCATATTGTCCCTCCTTAATGAGCTCTAAAACTTCCAGAATCAGCATTTACCCTTGACAAGTTTCAAGCCTATTTGAATCCGTAGTGCTTAGAGCATATTTATGTAAAAAGGAATGGCTGTATATAAAAGACTACATAAATATGCAAATATCATGTGCATTAAAATGTAATGCTAAATCACCTTTCTTCCTTTAAGTTCAATGTGAATAAATCTCTGATACCTGGGCTAACATCTAATACAGAATGTTTGTTCTTGACTTAAAGCTGGTGAATTTGTATGTACTTTTGAACTTGCATTTTGATTAATATACCAGCTGTGTCTTTTCAATGGCCCAATTTAACAGTATGAACCAGAGACACTGGTAGATAAAATACACTATGTTCCTTTCTTAAGTGCAAAACAGTAAGCTAAGGTTCTTCCCACAGAAAAAAATGAAAAAAAAACTTTTTTTAGATGAACAAGCTGACTTTTTACCTTCAATTCACCTCCTCTCTATGTTTTATCAGTAACTATGATGAGAGAGCCTTCCAAGGGTCACATCACCAACTAGTTTGTTAAATGTTCATGGTAGGGCCGAGTGCCTCTCTCCCAAGCTATGGCTGATGATTTCTCTACCGGAATGCAATTGATTCATATGAAATGATAATGAACCAGTCAATTTCCAACTGATCCATTAAAACACATAAGTATCTGTTTTTGTGCATCCTGATTCTACTAATTTAAATTGAATTCTGCTCTTACTTTTATAGCCGAATACACATTTATGCAGATGTGCTTTGCTATGGAGTTTTTATCTGGCACACTGTAATCTGTAATACAGTATACCTCCTGCTCCAACCTGCCATTAGTAGTGCAGATCATTTCCCTTGTTAGTCCTTTGATTCAGTTTCTAACCTATGCTCACTTATTGCATTACTCAGTTGTGTTCTCTAACACAGCAGGCTCCAGCCTTTTTTGCCCCATGGACCAGTTTCAAGCAAACCAATTTTTTCCACAGGCCAGGTGGGCTGGTGGGGAGAGAATGCGATAGTCAATAAAACATAAATTAAACTTTTTTATTTTTTCTGTACTGCCTGGTAGGGAGCGATTGTAGGGAAACCTTGCGCTAAAACGCTCAAATTCTTGTATGACATGAGCACAATAGAAAGAGACAGGGCCTAAACATAGTGGAAATCTGTGGGGTTTCTAGACTCTCTTGCTCCTATTAACCTTTTCCTATCCTGTGTCCCCTAGAGGGGGACATCCCAAAAATTACATTCTAATCCTTGGTCCCCTGGCAGGGGACATCAATATTACAGACGTCTTTCAGACTTTTTATTTCCTGCTAATTTCTTTGATAAAATTCACTGATATTGCATGAAACGTCTAATTTCTGTTTTTCACCAAAAATATTAGGATTTCAATGAGTGGAACAGGAAATTTTATTGGATGGGAAAAGGTTAAGGAATCTCAATCTGCTATAAGTAGGCCTATACCCTAAGCTGCTGAAGGCAAACTGAAAGAATTTTAGCAGAACTACACATTAGCATCTAAACTAAAAATAAGAACTGAGGATAAGAAACTGGAAGCCGCACTGTTCGTTTAAATAAAAAATTGGACAGTACAACACATTAAATGAAATGATAGTGCATTTATAGTGCACCAAAGACAATGAAACCTGATTAATTTATAATGTATAGGATAAGATTGATCACATCACCTGCAATGAGTACAAACTGCTACATCTCTACATTAACTCAACGACTTATAGAAGGGGTTAATTCTCTATGAGGCTTCTATGCAGAATAGAAGGAGTAGCTCTTCCAATCAGCACTACTCACACAGTAGGCTTTCAAAGACCAATTGTTTAGTTAAAGTATGCACTTTAGTTATGTTCTAATGATATAATTTGACTGCCATTTTGTAGACATCACTTATTACAATCAGTAAAACCATTTAGCTGCTGCCTGACTAAGATGGTGTAATTTTGTCACTATGCTATTATTGCAGTTCTTTCTGTGCTGGCTGCTTTTTGTAAGGAAAAAATAGCAACTGTGCCTGTTTACATTGCAACTTTTGTTAATTAGCCTCTTAGCCTTGTGACCTGCTTCCTGTTAACATATGATGATTTACCTTCTGTATATGTTACAGGAAATAGAAAATAAAAAAAGCCTATTTTACACTTAAAAGATCTAGCACTATCATATTAATTATTTTAATTTTATTTTATCTATAAAGATTATTCTACTCCTAATATCATGGAAGATAAATACAGTGTTTTGGTAAATTAAGAGATGGATGATATTGGTAAATTGGCAATACTATAACATTAAATATATAGATTCCGTTATTAGAAAGTAAAAAAAAAAAAAATCTAAATCTTCTGGCTAAATCTTTCTCGGTCTTTCCGAGTTTATCGGGTGAGATCTCGCATTGTTCTTGTGAGATTACTGCGCCGGTTTCTTGATTAAAAAATGGCCATACTACTAATGTAAAATATGGTTACATTTCCATTGAAAAATTTGAAAAATCAAGATAGAAAAACTTGCGTGGTAATCTCCCGGGAACGAGAGCGGTCTTTCCGACTTTAATACATTTCCCCCTAAAAATATATAAATTTCTAGATAATGCAGTTAGCATACGTATGAGGAGCATTTCTTAAGAAAAAATTAAAAAAGCAGTAACAGAGACAGACTACAAAAAGATTACTGTAAAAACTGGCTCTTGGACTACTACAAGGTACAAAGTATTCCTAACACAAAGTAGTTTTTGTGTTCACATGTATCTTCAGTTTACTAGCAAATGCAAAGTTGCTTTTTACAAATTCACTCTTTTACTAATTCTACTCTTATGGCTAGGATACTTTTTAGCTTAAAGGAAAACTGAACCCTCATTATGAATAAGGCTCATAATAAATGTGTATGAACATGGAAGTTAACTTTGATTTTAAAAAAAGGCTCTTAAAGAAGAACAAATGTATCCTAACCATAACTGATATGCTGAAAGTACAAGGTCTGCCAGCCTAAACAGCCATATTATGAGACAGCAAAACAGTACCTTTGGGATGTAATGTTATCTTATGGAACTGCTGGTGCTAATAACTCATAGGTGCCATATTGGGTCCTCATTAATATGCTAATGAACCCTGCCAGCCATATCATCACACACACTGTTTGACTGGTTGAGGAATATCATATGGTACAGTAAAAACTGTGACTGTCAATGAGACATTCACCCTGCTATACATGCTCTGTAAGAAGTCAATGCCCAGGACAACAGCCTTCCCAGTAGTGACAGATCTCAAATGTTACAAAGGCTGCCATGTACTTGAGAAATAATTCATGCAGAAGAATCAAAAATAATCAAGTAGGTGGCTTGGAAGGGAAAGACTGTGGGTTTATTGCGTTCCTGGCATGTAAGCTAAATGAAAAAAATGTGATTTATTAGGAGATTTTAATTTTTATTTACAAACCCCAAAATCAGAAAAGTTGGCACGTTGTGTAAATCGTAAA
>WMED01006857.1:0-15768 GCA_019650415.1 Pipa parva
ACCTCTGCTTGTAGTAATATAGTGTTAGCAGCCACAGAGAGTGTATGAGGAGTGCTTAGACAACCATGTACCTCTGCTTGTAGTAATATAATGTTAGCAGACCACAGAGAGTGTATGAGGAGTGCTTAGACATAACCATTTACCTCTGCTTGTAGCAATATAGTGTTAGCAGCCACAGAGAGTGTATGAGGAGTGCTTAGAGTTAACCGTGTACCTCTACTTGTAGTAATATAGTGTTAGCAGTTACAGAGAGTGTATGAGGAGTGCTTAGACATAACCATTTACCTCTGCAGTACTGACTACCCCATGACCTGGTGCTGGTAGATTTTCTAACACTTTAGAAACAAGAATGCTAATCTATGAAAAAATGTGTTATTAAAAAAAATTATTTTTATGTAACTTTTATTCATTGAAATGTTCTGCTTGTTTATTATAAAACATAAGCCCAGTAATCAAATCACTTTGGAGAGTACACCGCTAGCAAATGATGCTATTTGATGAGACAGAGACAAAATAATTGAAACATTAGCAATAAGTGGCATTTTAACCATTTAGGATTTATTAGAGCATTAAAATAAACTGATTGATAATTACCTTCGGATTTGCGTATGAGTGATTTTTTTTTCCCCTGTTTTGTATATGGGTTGCAGATGTTATTGAATCTATGAGGAGTATTACAGATGTGAACAAGACTTGTATGAAAGAGGTTGGCTGGTGTGTTCCCTCTTATAGCACTCTAACCTGCTGCATGGCTTGGTGTATTCAGGGGAAACTGTGCCCAAGGTTTTCTCAGCATTCATCAAAGATGGAGACACAACATCTGCTCCTAAGTACTTAGGACTGAATAACACAACTGCGCCACCTAAAAGAGGATGGCAGACAATGAAAAGGATTGTGTCATAAAGCTACTGAATTATAGATGGCTACAAAACTCCTCCAAACTATACTGCTTTCAGCAAAACATTTCATGAAAGATTTTCAAGATGAAATGAGTGGGGAGAGCTGTTTTTGCCAAACATTTCATTGTTATGTAAGGTTTATATTTAGAGAATTCCTGATTGAGCCAACAGTCCTTATTGCTCAGTAGCAGTTAAGCATTCTGGTCAATATCTCTATTGATCCCTAGGTCCTATGATCAGCCCACAAGGAATAATTAAATCCACTAAATGTTAACATCTTAGACAAATATGACACCTTTAATTTAGTCTGTCTCATAAGTAATGGACTTAAAATGAACTTGAAAAAAAAAATAGGGGGTGTAATAAATGGCAGCATAGGTCAGAAGCATTAGTACATTCTGGTAAAATATGGTGAATGTCGGTGAGATTTGTATATTGCTGCCCTTGTCTTGTATGGACAGATTCTATGGGGGATATTCATAAAAGTAATAAAACGTCAAAGAACGTCACCAGAATATCTTTATTTATTAAAGTGCACCTGTCACCTCAAAACTAATACGAATTTAGGTTGTACTAATGAAATAAACATTTTGTAAATATAAATGTATTAATAAAAATGTAACTTTACACAGCGTTTCTCTCTGTCATCCTCCCTGTCAGCCCGACTTTTCTTTCCCGAGTCGGGTGGGCGGGGCTAAATGATGATTAACATTATAGCTCCTCCAATCAGATCGCTGCTAGATCGTGATTTAAGGTATCTGATTGGAGGAACTATAATGTCAATCATTATTTAGCCCCACCCACCCGACTCGGGAAAGAAAAGTGAGGCTGACAGGGAAGATGACAGAGAGAAACGCTGTATAAAGCTACATTTTTAAAAATACATTTATATTTACATAAACGTTTATTTCATTAGTACAACCTAAATTAGTATTAGAGTTTTGAGGTGACAGGTGCACTTTAAACCACTTGAAACAAATTTTGCCGCCAAAGATATTCGCCAGATAGAGGATGGTAAAAACTCACTATTCTCTATGGGAGTGATAAATTGCTGTCCAAAAGACTGAATTTCAGCTAATAGTTTGAAATGACCTCTATACAGTTCCCCCTTAGCCTAATAAATACAGCTCTCTAAGCCTCCTGCTTTGTAACTGTCAGAGTTCTCCATTTCAGTGGAAAACGGTGGACTCTGGCAGCTGGAAGAGAAGCCAGTTTGCCTACTGATTGGGGGAAGTTTACTGTAGTTAGTCACAGGCTGCCAGGAATGTAGCATATCAGCCAGCCCGTGACTTTAGCTCTCCTCTAACGATGACAATAATGTTTATCATGAAATTGTATAATGTTTCAGGCAACTGTATGTTTTTTATTCTTTCGGATTATTACATTATAAATAAATAAATAAATAAATAACAGAAGCAAGTTATTTGTATTCATTCAATTTCATCATGGAAAAATAAGCTTTTAGTCCGCCCAGGTTGAAAACAAGGTTCCTCATAATGAAACAGACGTCTTATCAGTTAAATAGTAGCCACGCTGCGTAGAAAACAAGAATATTACGCAGGTCGTGAGTATAAACCACAGCAAATGGAAATGAAGGCAAAGTAGACGGAGTCCTTTGTGATACCAGGTTGAGTGATGTCATAAGACTTAAAGGAAAAAGACGTAGATGAATAAAATACCCAGAATTCTCTAAGTATTCCAAGAATATGTTTTCCAAGACAGTTTTTAATGTTTCTTTTTTTCTTTCTTCACAGATAAGAAATATGCTGATCAAGGGTGATGCATAATTACAGTTTAGCAGCTTCTCGCTGCGGATGCAAAGTAAAAAGGTCAGAGAAAAATATGTTGATGTATCTGTAACCCTCCAGTCTTACCTCATCTAGTTATTAATTCTAGATTAGCGCTACCTTGCGTGCTACCCATGTTGACATTCACTTAACCTTCACTCGTCTCCTGCAGTAGATTTATCCTTCAACCCTTTTCTGTATATTCTGCAGTTAACAACACAACCAATGCACAAGAAGAATTTTCTTAAAAAAAAAAAAAATCAGGGCTCGCAGTATTTTCTTAAATCGAAATGATTTTATTTTATGCCATAAAAACTTGGAACCTTCTGAATCAAACATTAGATCATCATCAGTGATGCCCAACCTTCTTCTGCCTTGGGGGGGCATATAAATTTCAACACGCATGTCATGGGCCGCTCCAAAGTCGCAACAAATTTTAAAGTTACAACTGCGACAATTTTCTACAGTAAAGTCGTGACAATATTCTCATTATGGAGATGCGACTGCGACCGTAGCAGTCTCTTGTGACTGTCTTTAGATGGCCAATTCACACTTAAGGGGGTTATTCACTTAGGTGCAAATTCGACTGTCGAATTCACAAACAGCAGATTTCCATAATAAATCCGCTACAATTTCCCCATTGTAAAGTCGCAACAATTTTCCCATAATAAAGTTGCGACTGCGACAATATTCTCATTATAAAGATGCGACTGCGACAGTAGCAGCCTATTGTGACTGTCTTTATCTGACAAATTCACACCCATAAGCAACAATTTGGACTTCAGTGAATAACCCCCTTATACGCAACAATTTGGACTTCGGGATTTGAATCGCGGGCCGTAGGTTGGGCATCACTGGTTTACATTTATATGTGTTCCCTGTTTGTGCTAATGACAAGTAATGGTTAAATCATGTAATAGGTAAATATATTTATTAGCTTTGATAAATGGCCCAGTAAATGTTTGGATGCATCTCTTCAGGGTGTACTAAAAATCAATAAAGAAAATACGATTTCAGAGAAGCCTTATTTTAAACCTGACCTAAGGTGTGTGATCCATCAACCTTACGCACAGTAAGCACACTTTGACTTTTCAGACTTGGGCCAATGTATTTATTTTAATTGCATCGTTGATACCAAACAATAAACAACTGCAATATGCCAAACTGTAGCAAAAGAAATCTTCTTAAAATAATCTTCCCAAGCACTCCGACTGTTTATTTTTAGTTTTGTACTGAATGTACTGTATATTCTTGTTACATAAATATTTACATATTCATATGTTGTAATGCTAATGAAATACTGGCCATATTTTTAACACAGATGCTATAAAACCACACTGCTTGTTTACTTCGGGTTTCTTTTTATTTGTCAGCGTAGTCGCAAGAACAAACATGTCATAATAAATAATGTCAATTAGTATATTTTCATGGAGGCACTGCAGATGAATCATCTAAGGTTACTTTGAAGTTCCTAAAGTCTCTAAATATATTTTTCTTTTCTTTTTTTACCTTAAGGTTTTTCATCTTTTTAAAACTTTTTTATATTTTTAGAAAACATTTGGGTGGGGGGGTCATTCATTAAAGTGCAAATTCGCCTAGCATAGCGACTTCACGTCTGTTTATGTCACTATGATTAGGAAGACGCGAATTTACTTCTCCTTATTCATGAAGCAGCGGACATTGACAGACGCCGTTGCATGCATTGTGCGACGTAGTCAGTCACACTATAGTAGGATGAGAAGTCATGCGGAGTGAGGAGAATTCCTCCAGTGAAGGGCAGTGACGTCAGTCTCATCATATCCCACTAACTGTATATAAGTGAAAAATACTTATTTTTACATCACCTTGTGCCTAGTTCATGTTTAGTAATAGACTAATTTAGTCACAATCGCCATTATTACTTTTGAATTATTAGTCTCCTTATGCAACACTGGAGCCCTGTCATCAAACCACTCAATTCACCACTCTGATCTGGCGAAGGCAAACAGGTGAATTCGGAGCAGTAACCCCTGCAGGATCCGCTCCTTCTACAGACTCCATCATATGCTGAAGAGCCGAATTACCTGTGCACGCGCAGACAAACTGATTCAAAGGGCTCCGTAAGTCCGCGGCTGGAGTAAGCGTCAGAATTGGTCTCGAATTCATCACATCGCAGAGCTTGTTGCATAAGCGGGGTTAGAGAAGTCGCTAAAGGATGCAAATATGGGCATTTATGAGACAATTCACATTTTAATGAATGACCCCTTAATGTTATAATGTACATGAAAGATATTGAAGGGTTACTAATGTCTATTGACAAGCTAAATATGTCAATTAGACAAGGCTAATTGTGTTCACATGCTGCTACCATCACATCTCTGCCTTTCCTAAGACTGAGTATACACTTACACCAAGCCAGAGAGCTTGATCCCCCTTGACCATGTTCACATACAGTAGTAACTGGCTAAAAAAGTTTGAATTTGTTCATAGTTTGTTTATCATTGGGATTCAGGGGACACTTCACACATTCCAAACATTTCAATTAAAGGTGTTTCTATTCTTGCTTTAAAAAGATTTTCCAACTCATGCTTTACCTGCAAGAACAGCTTTCATGCACTATATTTTTTTTTATATGTTTTTAAATCTGGGGAATAAAGGACATTGCAACATAGTCATCATTACTTGTATAGAGTAGTACATGGTTTATTTTCACTTTGTTGTGATATCCAAACCATTGGCTTCAGTTTCTACATGGAGCAAAAGCAAGTAGACTAGAACGGGGGTTATTCATCAAAGTCCGAATTCTCCTTGCATAGTGTCTTCACATCTGTTCACATCAATACAATTAGGAAGTCATGCACTTCTTCTTATTCATGAAGCAGTGGAGAGCGACAGACGCGGTCACATGCGTTGTGTAGCATAGTCAGTCGTACAATATAGTAGGATGAGAAGTCATGCAGAGTGAGGAGAATTCCTCCAGTAAAGGGCAGTGACGTCAGTCTCATCATATCCCATTAACTGTATATAAAGCAATAATACTTATTTTTATATGTCATCTTGTGCCTAGTTCATGTTTAGTAATAGACTAATTTAGTAACAGTCGCCATTGTTACTTTTGAATGAATAGTTGCCTTATGCAACACTGGAGCCCTGTCATCAACCTCTCAATTCGCCACTCTGATCTGGCAAAGGCAAACAGGTGTATTCAGAGCAGTAACCCCTGCAGGATCCGCTCCTTCTACAGACTCTGTTGCATGCTGAATAGCCGAATTACCTGTGCACGTGCACGCAAATTGATGCGAAGAGCTACGTAACTCCGCGACTGGAGAAAGTGGCAGAAATGGTAGCAAATTAGTCACATCACAGAGAATGTTGAATAAGCGGAGTTGGAGAAGTCTTGAATGGACATGAATACGGGCATATATGCGACTGTTCAAACTTTGATGAATAACCCCCTAAAATGTGCTACATTGCAGTGACTTACTAAGTAGATTGAAATCACAAGCATTCAAGACTACCCAGGTCTTTTCATCAGGCATGGTGTGTTGATCATATACTGGATACAGTGCCTCATGATGCTGAGGAGTGTAAAACTTGCATTTTAATCCGCTCAGTTAGTGAAGAAATGTATCACTTATTATACTTGATTCTTCTTATATCATTAACTAACATCATACATCAGTGTGCAGCTTCATTGACTGTGGGACTGGGATTTATGTTTCAGGATTAGTTCATACAGATAAATGATGCAGCCCAGGTTTAAACATTGACAAAGTCTTCCTTAGTTCTCTATTAATATTTTATATATACTTTTTCTGACTTTACCCAAAGGGGATATTTATAGCTGTCGTATATTTTTCAGCTGATTAATGCTTGTGGAATAGAAGTAATCTAGCGATATCACCAGTTTCACCCATGTATAAATCTGTTACATTTAAATGTTATTCCCCCAAAAGCATTGTCCCTGCATTAGGCTGGTGAAAGCCAATTATTCCCTATGAAGCTGCTCCTGTCACCTCTAAAAAAGTTTTTTCCATTGAAAAAGGATATTAATATCTGAAATGGAAAGTGTAGCTAATAGAAAAACACTGAGGGGCTTATTCACTAGGGTGCGAATTTGACTGTCGAATTCTCAAACAGCGAATTCCCATAGTAAATCCGCTACAATTTCCCCATTGTAAAGTTGCGACAATTTTTTATAATTAAGATTGTGCCTATTTTCCCATAAGTGGCGACTGTGACAATATTCTCATTATAAAGACGCGACTGCGACAGTAGCAGCCTATTGCGACTGTCTTTATCTGGCAAATTCGCACCTATACGCAACAATTTGGACTTTAGTGAATAACCCCCTAAGAGATGTAACAATATCAATCTTTTTTGATATTGAATCTATTTTTTCAAACCCCTTTGTAAATCAGCAGAATCAAAAAAGTCCAGTAAATTTGACAATAACATTGAAAAGGGCCGATGCATGGAAAGCAAATTGGAAAGGCCCGAAATGGCTTTAGAAATATTCCCCGAAAAAATACCTAAAGTAAGTGTTGTGCTTCATACTATGCAGTTTTTGACGTTTAGTCCAATGTTGCAGTTGGCAGATCAGTCATTCTTGATTATATTTCCATGCGACAAGCAATGTTACACAGTAGAATATTATTTCGATGGCCCATGTTAATAAACCTTCCTGCAGGTTCTTTTCAATAATGCATGGATTTTGGATTATGCAGTTCTACTGAAGTCTCATTGCTATTTCACACAGTGAGAATTATAAACAAAGAGACTTTAGTAACCTTTCTCAGAGTTTACACGCTTTGTACAAATGAATCATTTGACTTTCTACATTCTCGTTTAGATGATTAGTGGAGCTTTTGGTTGCTTAGTGTAAAGTTGAAAATCCAGAGAATTATCTTCTCCTCCCTTAATTAAGGCCAATTAATTCTAAGACCTTACAAAAATAACATTAATGGACACTCTCCTTAAACCTCTGAACATTTAGTTTGTTCATTGTGTAGTAAATGGAAATGTTTATACTCCATTTCCTACCAATATTATATATCTAGACTAAAGGGTTTAGGCCAGGGGTGAGCAAATGTTTAAGCCATCGGGCCGCATGAATGGAACGACGGCTTCAGAGGGCCAGGGGGACATGCCTAGTGTGCTGACGCCAATGGCACTAAGCCATGCCCCCATTTTGATATCCTCCCGTAGGCCAGTCTGGGACTTTTGGAGGACTGCGTTCAGCCTGCGGGCCATAGTTTGCCAACCCCTGGTTTAAGCATAAGTATGGCCTAAAAGGTAATTGTTAGAAACGGGGCACTAGCGCCACCTAGTGGAGTTTTGTATTAACATAGAAGTAATGTGGTTCCTGTGGCTATGGCTGGGAAACAGATTCCCCAGTCTATAAATAGAAGTGTTCAGAAAGTGGGAAGGGTCTTTAGTTCCGGGCCCTGCTCCAGGCTGGTCTAAAGTCCCAGGGCCTTCTCCGGGGGGGGGGGGGGGGGGGGGGGGGGGGATGAAGGATCCCTATAAAAGTTAAAGGAGGTTTCCCCTCTCCCAGAAGAGGGTAGGAATCCCTCCTAGGATTTCAGCAAAGGGTCTCAAAGGGAGTAAATGGGCCTTAGGGGATCTCCTGTAAGACTGGAGGTGCCTAGACACCCTGGGGTGGAAGAGACCCCCAGGCATTGTCCAATCTCAGAACAGCAAGTTGAACCCTAAGTTTATATCTAGAGGTTGGAATGCCCGCACTGATAAATGAGAGCATCTCCTGGATCCTATTGCACATCAGAGGGGGTAACTATATACTGGATGTGTATGTGTATGAAGATTTCCATGTGTGTATATATGTATATCCTAATGTAAGCGGGGCGTATGATCCTTGGGGTGACTGTGGATGAATTTCCCCAAGTGGATGTATGTAACTGCCTAAAGAGGTATAAATAGTGTTTCAATAGTTTTTTTCCACAAACAAAAAGTAATGTTGTATTTAAATGGCAAAAATGCAGCATGTTAAACTGTGTTTAGCATGATTACTTTGTACTTAAATAATACAGCTTTATCTTCCTAAAGTACACTTTTGGATACTTTACTGGAGTTTCCATTTAGTTGGAAATATTTGCCAGAGATTTGATAAGGAATACAAAGGAATACGAAGACATCCACCACCAATAAAGCTAAAGCAATTAATTACTTAAACAATATTGGAATATACATTTTAACAACCGCTTTTTTTAATTGACGCTGTTGTGCTCAAATTATTAATGATGGTTAATTAAATATCTAGCCTTTTCCTCTGGGACTGAAATCTATAAATCCAACTGAGATTATCTCGGTGGACAAACAGATTCAGGATTCTTTTTTTCCCTCTCATTACAATGAAATATTTATACTGTAGGTTTAGTATAAACTAATACCTAGCACTTAACTGTAAATTTAGGACAAGCGCATAACAAGAACTGGATTAATAAAATGTAAGCATGCATGTGTTGTGCTTGAAAATACATTAGTGCCATTTACAAATAGACATCCTTTTACATTAACAAAGCAATTTAGCAGATACAATTTGTACACAATGTGCCCAGGACAGACTGTCCATCAGTGCGCTTTGTGCAGGGAATAGAGTGAAGGTCAATTAGATAAGACAAACCACATAGAGAAAAACATGTAATCTCAACACTTAATTAACCCTATGAGATATAAATATAAACTCATATAATTATGTGAATTTTTAATGGGTGCTTTAAGCAAATGTAGGAATCCACCTTCCACTTCCATTTTATGAAGTTTCATTGAATGTATGGGGGGGAGAAAGTATTGTGCTGTTTTTATGTTACTTACAGGTCAAGTGAAATGAAAGTTAGTCACTGTACAAAACATATCAGAGAAGGTGAAGCTAATGGATCGGATTTACAGTGTAAAGAACAGAAGAACAGTCATGTACCTTTTGGAACCCCACAGTGATCTTTCTGTCAGACAATTTTCCAATATGAATACAGTGATACAAACTGCGCAAAATAAAATAAATATATACAATATAAATGAGAAACAATAAAAGTAAAAACAAAGTAACAAAAAAAGTCCAATATTGAATGCAAGCCTCCTTGAAAACCAGTGGATATCCAATTAGGTGGAGAAAATGTAGTCCAAATTCGAACTGCCTATAAGGAGGCACAAAACAAAAAACACTAATAGTGCATTAAACCCTGAGGAAGTTGCTGCATAGCAACGAAACACGTAGGACTGGACTGGCATCTGGCATTGTGGTTGAGAACCTTCTAATGTTTTATTGAGCGTTTGTTTTAAAGATATACCGATTGTGAGTATAATCTTGGTACTTATTAATAAATACACCTTTGATTTTATGCTATGAGCGATTTTCTTTTCATGTGATGTCGCTGGTATTGGTCATGTGAATTGCTTTGCTGAAGAATTGAGAGAGTTATACATCACCTGCGTAGAAGTGGATCCTGAGATAAACCATTCCGCTTGTGGAGTTTCCAATTTGTTTGTACAAAGCTCATTTTATTCTGTGCTCTGGTAAGCACATATATTACAAGAGTGTGATTTTCACATGGTTTTTTGGTCACATTGCACTTCATGGATATTTCATATTTCTTGAACACATTTACACCATAGCACGGATTCTTTAGATACCTGGACGTTGGGTAATTTTCCAATATGACATCAGCCTAAACAGTCAGGGGATTATTCTCTAAAGTTCGAATTCGACTGTTGAATTCTCAAACAGCAGATTCCCATAGCAAATCCGCCACTGAGACAATTCTGCTACTGTAAAGTCGCGACCGCGACAATTTTTAAAGTTGTGGCTGCGACAATATTTCCATAGTAAAGTCACGACTGCGATAATATTCTCATTATAAAGATGCGACTGCTACAGCAGCAGTCTATTGCGACTGTCTTTAGCTGGCAAATTCACACCTTTACGCAGCAATTCGGATTTTAGAGAATAACCCCCTCAATGTTGGTTTGTGTCATCTTAAACTGATTGGAAAAAGAGGAAAAGCCTATTTTTACTTTAAAAAACTTTGCTCTTATTTTTTTAAAAAATGACTCTCAAGATGAATTTAACTAAGGGACCATTCATATAAAGTAATGTTAGATTTAATAACAGTCACAGCAATCACCATATGCTGATTTCTTCCAACTGAATTATACTGCTGGTTCAATAATTAACACACAGGGATCATCCGTACCTCTAAAAGTATAATGGAAAAAAATGGAGAGAAAAATGGAAACATATTTACACTTAAACATCTGAAATGTTCTTTAAAATATGCAAATGAAAATGCTACCATCAAAATGCCAAAAAATTTAAAAAGTACTGTCAGATTTCCATTAAAAGTGTGGTTTTAAAGGAGAACTAAAGTAAAAAAAAAAATTAAAAGAAGGACAGTTAAAATACTTACCTGATACAGAGCTGATTGAATACAGTCACAGCATGAGCTGTGCTGTAATTAGCCGGCACCCGATGCTTCCTTCACAGCGCTGGCTGACTGAGATGCCAGCGTGAAGCTCCTTCTACCTTGTTTCATCCTGGGTGAAAAATGGCTTAAATATACATGAGAATCAATGAGAATGCTCTCCACAATGAACGTGATGATGTATGAGGCTGGTGAAACAAGTTGGGAGGAGCTTCATGCTGGCTTCTCAATCAGCCAGCGCTGTAAAGGAAACATCGGGTGCCGGCTAATTACAGCACATGCTCATGCTGTGACTGGAATCAACCGGCTCTTTATAAGGAAAGTATTTTAACTGTCCTTTTTTAGTTTCTTACTTTACTTCTCCTTTAAATAGAAGAAAGGCTACATTACATGGAGAAATGACTGAACTGGTAACAAGTTTGCACTAAAAAAAGCTTTAAAATGTTGGCTGCCTTTCAGTTTTTGTGAAGTTTCCGTATTCCCTTAAATCTTGATCATCAAACTTTTCTAAAGAAATTCGTAAAGAGCTCTTTAACCTACTTGTTCCGCTTTGACATTTATTGCATTTATTGGTTGATGTTTAATGCGATTTTTCAATTCGCTGGATTTTTTTGACTCCGCTGATTTATTTATTATATAGAAGCAATAAGAATTTGCTGAGAACAATAAAGATCAATCCGTGCAGCTCCCCTTCTAATGCAGCTGCCGTTATTTACATTATTTTTCAATGTAAAAAAACACATTTGAGAACAGCAAAATGAAGCCGCTCCGTAGGAAATAATGTTATTTTGTGACAGCCTAAAGTAACCGAATATTTCCAAACTCGGCAGAAAAAAAAAAAAAATCGATGAAAACAAGTTTATAATATATTTTGCCATATCGAAAATTCGATCGAAACTTTTCAATCTGTTTATTCCTATGGAAAATTTGCAATATCAATAATTTCAACAGAAAAAAAAATTCTATATCAGATTTTCCAATATCGTGAATTCTCAATAATTTTCACATTTTTTTTAATCAAATTTTTCAGTCAAAAGGTCGAGAATGGCCTTTTCGACTTTAATAAATTTCACCCAAAATTTGGGTTATAAATAAAAGAATCCTAATTTCAATGTATTGGCCTAAAATTTGACATTGTTCTGCATTGTGGTGCTTCATGTTTGTGCATTGAATTAAAATTAAGATGTAAGTATTCTTAAGGGACAACATATGGTATTGTGCTGGACAGGATGTAAATGTCACATTTGTCACTAGAGAGATAATTTTATTGATACCATTTGTTTATTTATTAGTTTTTGGTTTAAAGATGATATTTCTATAATATTAACAGGGAAGAAGTGACGTGTGGAGAGACAATGTTGTTGCTAATTTTACTTTATGTTTGAATAAAAGTGATGAATTATTTTAATGAAAAGGCAAGGGGGTGATAGTTTGACCAGAGCTGTATGTTGGCCTAATTAAGAACATCAGCAAGAATAAAACAAACCAAAAATAGTTTGGAATTTACTTCTAATATTTTGGAGTTTACACTACTGCAGACTTACCTGCTCTGATTTTCTCCAGGGCAGATGATAGTGTGAGCTAAATTAGGTGCCAGTTAGGGATAGGACAGAGAGATCCAATCCCTGGCTTAGCATGCAATCATCAATGCAAGGAGCTAGCAGGTCTGCAGTAGCACTCAACTGAATGCGGATGGGGATCCCTTTGAAGCCTGAGGCCATGGGGGGTGGATCGGGGGAGGCAATGCTGGGGCTCCACTTTTAGTTTTTCCCATGGCATCCAGTTTTCCTAAAACCAGCCTTGAATACCGGTGCACCATCTTTTGCCTTCTTCATCTTGTTCTAGGGGGAGAGACTTAACGACCCTTACAGCTGCTGACATTTAAGCTATTCTTGACAGTAGCAACATGTTGAAATCATTGAGCTGGTAAATAAAAGGGCTACAATTCTATGTTACATTTTGCTGTCATCCAACACTGCTTTTCATTTTAATCAGCTAGTATCAATTAATGCTTCTCCCAAGCAACCTGGCCAACAATAATTCCTAGGTTTTTTTAATACATTTTATCTTTTTACTTTTTGTATGGTTTGGATGAATTATCATAGTAAAGAGTGATTGAATTGCTGGAAGTACAGGACAAACACATACACTTCCTACTTGCCTGTAACTCTCAAAACATTAGTTTCATTATGTTTTTGTATAGACAGAGCAGATCAGTATCATGTACTTCACAGTTTTCCAACAAAATGAATTAAGATGACTCCTGATAATACAATAAATATACCTGCAGTCCAATAGAGAAAATGTCAAATGTCAAAATCACATTACAGAAACTGACAAAATTGGAAATGCTACATATGTATTAGACCTAGCACCCATGAAGTAATCAGTCAGTTAGCAGTGCAATACTTGGGTAGGAGTCCACACTCTGCTGAGTGTATAAAATATGTGAACTTAAATAATTATGAGGCAGTAGCAGTGGCGGATGCTGGTCTTTCAAGGAGGGGAAGCTCACTTTGTTATACCAGGACAGCTGAAAAGACCTGTTACTTTTACCCACCTTTTTCACCTAATGAATCTGAGGAGTTGATCTGCTGTTTAACTCTAAACAAGACTATCAAATGGCTTTACCAAAATCCTGTCCACAACATTCACACTGTCTCACATTATTTGCAGCTTTCAGAACGAAAAAAAAAAGGTTGTTGCAAATCAGAATGAAAGATTGCTGATTCGCTCATTTCACTGTCAATCAAAAAGGGATTCATCCTCAGACAGATCATCCAATCAGCATGCAGAAGCTGAGCTTCCAGGCCAGTCCACTGCCCCATAGACTCACAGAGAAGCTGAGGGTCCAAAGGGAGGGACAAAGCACAGCATTTATCCAATTACTAATCTTGTTTCACTGCACTTTTGCTTTGATATTGAACTCCGTGGAAGCTCAGCGTCCACACTGTTTAAAGCACTGTGAATCTGCAGGAATGGGTGAGAGGAAATGACATGTACATACTGTACTGTTGTATATATTTGATCACTTATTTCTTTTGTCATTTTAGGGGAAGCTGAGCTTCCCTTGCAGTCTTAGAGCTAATGCCACTGGGCAGTAGATATCAATATTGTTAAGATTTCTCTGAATTTTTTCAGGGGTTAAAAAAATATGTCATGCAAACTTCAGTTTGCACAAAATTCATCACCCACAGAGAATAAAAAATAAATATACATTATCTTTATATGTAAACATATACACAAACATATATGCTAAGATTTTTAGTTTTCATAGCATTAAAGAAATAAAAAAAATAAACGTCTTGGTTAAATTCTATAACGTTATTTAGATGGATAGACTTGTTCTGATAAATAAAAGGTTCAAAAATGAACGGCAACATTGATTCCACACATAAAACATATTTCGCTAAATGTAAATTATATTTAAACAAATGATGGTAATACATATTGAAAAATAGCCTTCTCTTCCAAGAGATTTAGTTAATTTAGTTAATTTAGTTAAGCAAACCGAAGAGAGCTCCATATATTTAAGTGTATAATTTGGTTATATGTACTGGCTTCAATAAACAATTAATATATTTTATTATTTTAAACTTAACAGAGATATTATGTTCCTGGAAGAGAGATCAATACTGAATCTATTTTGGTTCTTTCTCGCTGCATGCTGTGCTATATAATTGACTGGAACGTAACTTAGGAAATGTTTGCTTGATTTGTTAGATGCATGGCAATCCATTTGCCATTTTGCAGTCTTCTCAAATCCCAGAGCAATTGTAAAGTGTGCTTCTGTATTCTGGAAGGTTTTTATCTGACTAGTATAATGAATAAACAAGGAAAGAGCTACTTTCTAAACTCACTACACAAGAGAATAACTGCTGAAATTAGATGTGATTTTCTAAATCTGGATGCATTCAGTAAAACAAGAAGCTTTTATCTTTAAATAGAGGAAACCCCACAAGGAAACAATGCAGTCTTAGAATTGCCGTGATAGATCTGCGCCATCATATTGTTCAAAACTCAAAAATAAGCTACTTTTAAAAACATAATTTAAAATGCAAGAAAACTTACTGTTTTGATACAATATATGTTGCATATGTGTGGTGTGTGCCCAAACGGGTCCTTTATCAAGCCCAAATAAAGACCATATAAGGACTGATCACAGGAAATGACAATTTACAGACACAGGAAATGAGATCATGGAAAAAAGCATAGTTACACCGTATACTATACATGCTCAAGCCCTAAACTCACAAAAAAAGATACAAATTATAATCAATGTTAAGGCTATGAGGTAGAATAGATTTCAAACAGTGTATCTACCACACTTCATGCTGTTTTAATATCATCTCTCTCTATCTCCACTCCATTCCAATTTATTAACCTGTTCTGAAACCAAAAACTTTAAAAATGTTTGAGGATAGGTAAAGTTTCATAAGCCTTACAAATAGTTTATTTGTGTTGTGACATGTGCAATTTTAACCTTCTGAGTGGTTTCACCTGCACGATACGTTTATAGTATATATACATATAGTATATTATATATAGTATATACTATAACTGTGTAACTGTAGATTTTGCCAAGATCTCATTTCCTGTGTAGGTCTATAGATTATGATTTCCTGTGATCAGGCCACATTTTTTTTTTTGGGGGGGGGGGGGGGG
>WMED01006858.1:0-18097 GCA_019650415.1 Pipa parva
TTATCTGGCGAATTCGCACCAATACGCACCAATTCGGACTTTAGTGAATTACCCCCTGAACGTTTAGTCCAAATAAAGTATCATATAATACTACAGTACTCATCTTTCTTATAAATTCAGTTACTCATTTACGTAGATACAGCTGGGGAAGATTATCGTATTTCTTCCAGTAAATGTTGAATTACAATATTACTAATAATAATAATAATAATAATAATAATAAAATATGCGCTTCCTTGTGCACAACTTTCTGAAATCCGAATTACAATTTGCCAAGTAAAGGCAGAGAAGCCTGAAGAACTCTTAGAGAAGACCACATTGGCTAAATGTTGGGAAGACTGCTTTATGATTTTATTCAGTCCTATGAGAAGCTGCTCCCTTTAGATTTCAATGTAAAATAGCATTAAGCAATACATCTATCTATCTATGGACTTACAACCTTCAATTAGTAGTTGTGTACTACTGTTCATATTCCACAAACTTTAACCTTCATTTTAACAAATTTTTACGAAGTACTTTTTCTTTTTTTATTGTACAGCATAATTTTTATTTTGGGACAGGTATTTACTACTGAATGCTACTTTTTGTTCTTGTTTATTCAGATAATGTAATGACCTGTGTTATCTTGGGATATCATTATCCAAATAGTTTGAAGCTGCAGGTCAAATAACTTTCTGTGTGACCTGAGGTCAAGAATGCAGTGCAAGATTTACACCAAGGGTTATGAACTGACAGTTTAAAATACCCACTTTTGATAACATTTTTCAAGTTACCATAGAAAATACAAACTCATTTCTTGTCCTTCTCCCCTTACTCTATAGAGGATTTTTAAAACTTTAATTTATTCTGCCTCTGGCTTTTCAGCTATTTTAGAAAATCCCACCATGCCTTGGGTTAGTAAGAGAGGGAATGCAAAAAAGAAAATATATGGTTTGTTTTGTAGTGGGACAAAATAAAGTATAGATTAGCATATAAAGATGGCAATACATAGCAAGATTTTTTGGAATATTTAACTAAGATTCAAGATTTTCAAACAACCAAAGTGATCTTGTTGTATGGTTCCACTAACTGTATAATTATTTTTGTAGCTTCTTTGTAAGCTTTAAAAAAAAAAAATCAGAACTTTCAACTGGAACTGAAAAAGTTAATGTTACAAAACAAATAAGCAACAAATTCTACTTAAACTAAAAATGGAAAAAGCCCCTAAGATAGTTATGCAAATTGATAATTAAAAAAAATATATACATCATATTTATTTGTCGTCCACACTATGTTTTTGTTGTCAAAATGAAATGCAAAGAATATTTTCTTAGTTTTATTGGAATGTACATCTTTCTATGTTGGTTGCCTATGAATAACTCATACTATTGCAAAAACATATATTTGGATTGAATTCTCTTCAACAGCTGTTTTGTAAGATTAGAAATTACAAGAAAAAAAAAATAAATCACATTCTAATTTATGGATTTGCTCCATTTATTAAAGTGAACCTTTCAGCTTGGTGGGAAGAAAATTTCAGCAAGGACAGAGCAGAATACTATGGAGCAATCAGCTTACATGCAGCCCTACCCACCCAACATGGTTCCGTTTAAGTGACCATTAGTCTTTGGGGTTCTTAGGAAAATTCCATACCCATTTTGTCGCTTTAATGGTAAAGAGAGATACATTTTGGGATGTTTGTTGATTACATTAAATGTAGACAGAACAGGAAACTCGCATACAAAATGTATTCTTCTTATGTCCTTAAATACTCACCTTAATATTTAAGGATTTACTGTAGGTATTGAAGGTCCAAACCCCACATTAACATTAATAAAGTATGGTGGTCCTTTCATTAATATGCAATGATATGGACTTATCTAGCTAACCTGTATACCCCATGAATTTCCCTGGAATCTCTTGGTTGCAGCAACGACTGCAGAAGATTTGTCCACAAAGCCGGCAGTGGTGTCTTCTACGGAATGTAGTAAATTTCTCACTGCAGTCATAACATTCTTTACACTGGCTATCAGGCATCCAGTACTGCTTTAAGTCACTGTCCTAATTAAATAAATTAAAAAATCTGGTTAATTCTGTCTTTGCATTATACAGTAGCCTTACTGCATATAAAAATGATTACATACATAAAATAATTGTAAACTGTACCTGGCTTTTCCCTTCCATAATCTCTTTTAGCCGCTTTACCACTGTGGTAAGACTACGCAGCTGTACGGCAGTGCGGGGGTCATGCCCAAGAGGTGGTTCAGTTTTTCTTCTTGTATCTATGAAAACAAAAGTTGAAATGATCTTCCATTTTTAAAATTCTGCAGGTAGAATTCCACTGATGCATAACTCCTGTCCCCTAGAAATGTCAACTCAGAGATATCTCCTTCCCTCATTTAATCTGTCTCTTAAAGTGGATCTGTCTACTTAACAGACTTTTTTTTTTTTTTTTTTTTTTTTTTTTTTTTTTTTTTTTTTTTAAAGGAAGCCGGGAGTCATCTTAGCCGATTGCTAAGAACATTCAGCTAAGACTGCAGTAAAAGAAGCAAATTCCTTGCTTATTTTCTGCTCCAATGCCCAACTTGAATCTCAAGACAGGTTAGGCGGGACTAAAAGGATGACTGACATTAAAGTTCCTCCAATCAGATCCCTTAAATCACAATCTACCAGGGATCTGATTGGGGGAACTTTAATGTCAGTCATTGTTTTAGCACCACCCAACCCGACTTGAGATTCAAGTCAGGCATCTGAGCAGAAAATAAGCGGGGAGTTGGTTTCTTTTACTACAGTCTTATTTGAATGCTTTTAGCATTCAGCTAAGACAACTCCCTGCTTCCTAAAAAAAAAAAAAAAAAAAAAAAAAAAAAAAAAAAAAAAAAAAAAAAAAAAAAAAAAAAAAAAAAAAAAAGTCTGTTAGGTGGTGGACCTGAGGGGTCCACTTATGATTACAGTTGTTAAGGGTTATTCAGACAGTTCAAATAATTCATATGAACAGAAGAACAATCCTGGAGGCAAGGTTTGATTGGAACAACAAGGTAGCCAAAACTGAGATTATAAAACAAAAAACCATATGCAGCATTTCCCAGTTTCTTTATAGGGCCAGTAGCATCCAAATAGAACAAAAAAAAATCTTATTATGATTAACAAAGCATTTATTTATATATATGCGTGTGTGTGTTCTGAAATGTTAAAATTCCTGTTATGCATTATTTGTGGGGTTTTTTATGTTAATGGTCACAAGTATCAATTATACGTGAACTAAAAAACCCCCGCTCATTGATATTTTTTTCTATGGAACTTCAGCTAACATATACATTAATGAAGCACCATTAAAAGCCCATTATATTAAAGATGGCTGCAATCAGCAGAGAGAGAGAAAAAGAAAAACCTTTACTATATACAATAACTGCCATGCGAATGTAAAATGCAATTTACTTTTTCTGGTGATCCTGGTTACTTTGTTTATAGGAATGTAGAAGAAGCAGAACTATAATTTTAAATTTATTACTCTAATAATATACTTTATTCTAGATGATAGCTTCTCTTTAAATTGTTATTAACAGATTATTTTGTTAAACAGATATAGATCACAAAATTGTTCATTAACAAAAAAAAGGACTTGTCATAACATGTCCACACACAGGAAACAAAGATTCATCAGAGCTGAAGTCTAAAGCATCCATCTCATTATTACAGTCTGCTCT
The DNA here is from genome assembly GCA_019650415.1 of Pipa parva. Classification (NCBI taxonomy): domain Eukaryota; kingdom Metazoa; phylum Chordata; class Amphibia; order Anura; family Pipidae; genus Pipa; species Pipa parva. The sequence goes on from WMED01006858.1 coordinate 3,687, forward strand.
TGTAAACTGCACTACTTCCCAACAGCAGAGTCAATGCAATGGCGTCTAAGCAAGCTTACACTGCAGCTCCTCCAATCAAATCCCTTCTGGACTGGACTGCAGAGGGCACAATAACAGCTTCTTCATCTTCTGCTATTCCTATTTATTATGTGAAGATCAACAAGAAGTTTAAGGTGCGGTGAGATGAAATGGAGTACAATGTCCTTTGATGAAATAGGAATAGAGCACAATTCCTTAAAACTGATGGTATTCACACATTCCTTGCAAAATGTGACTAATTAGCATGTAAGAGGTGGGGCATGGGAGTAACCAGCAGTTGTAGATGTAGATTTGATCACAAGGCATGAGCAGGATTTAGACAATTGCTCTGAGTTCCCATGTGAACATTTTATCTTTATAGCAGGCATTTTCATGCAGTTCTGGTCACTCCTGAGCATCTATTAAAGTCTCCTAATTAGCAAACACCCAAGCTGGTTTTCACGTTTTAGAGTGCTACTAAAGTCATTAGCATATTCTGGCCTTCTCTGTATTGACCTTGGCTTGTCTGCTCAATGAATCTATGCTGGTATCCTTGCACCTTGACATTTCATTTGACCATTCTTAGACTGATGACCTGAGTTTTCCATAGTAAATACTTTATGGCCAACAGTTTCCATACCCTGCAGTAGAAACTAAGTATCAAGTAAATAAGTATTGTTTATCAAACAATGGAAGCTAACTTAAGCCAATTCACATAGAATTTGTTTGTTTTTTTCCCCAGTAAGAAGTAATAGGTCCTGCAGTGCTGTAAGTCAGAGGTTATCTTCTAAATATAATTAGACCAAAGTTCATTAGAGGGTATTTTATGTGAAATGTATTTTATGCAGCCTAAAACAGTCGATTTAATAATTAAACTGTTATTATTTATAAGTATGTCCTCAAACATTAAAAAAAAAATAACTATTGTAAGCTTTAGTATTTTGCAATAAAACAGTTGTCCTGAAAGGGATTGAAGATAATAAGCCTGTGATTAGAGAAGCAATTCAGTTTACTTAGGGGTAAAAGCACAGTATTCTGGCATGCAGACACAGACACTTTGCTTTGGAATACATCTGCTACAGCAAGGTCAAGGAACTTCTTTGCCATAATACTGCATGCAGCATTCTGTTAGTATACTGGCTGGTGTGTCTCCCCCTACTAATCCTACTAAAAGTATTGTGGACAGGTATGCAAGGAGACTAAAGCGTAGTGAGCAAAATCTAGCTACCAGTGTTTCCAGCATTAGGATGCAAGCTAGACTTCCGTTTTGAATTCTGTTGGATTTTTAAACACACAGGCAACGTTATGCGATGTGTGTCTGGAGGTGGTTGCTGAAGATGAATGTTTTTCAACATTATTTAGATTGTAAACTCATAAGTATAGATCTCTATGCTTATACAAATATGTATATGTCTCTTATAGACAAATATCTATAATTTGGGGTGGGTGATTGAGCACAGAAAAAAAACAAAGCTTGAGATGTTTATTCACCTGTTGAGGTAGAGGCTCTTCGTTCTCCTAACAGCTGCTTCTTGTATTGTACTGGAGACCTAGTGGAATGTGAACTTGAGGAATGATGTGGACTGGGCCAAGTACCTCTTAGATTTGGGTCACGGGGCCCTGGTTCCGTTTTGTCTGAAGAAGACACAGCTCTAACTTCATCTGGAAAAGATATGTTATACATTATTAACAAAGACAAGTTACTGAACTTGTCACATAATGTAAAAGACATAAAAGAATAACGGATCTCTGATAAGTTCTAATAGATCTTTCCTGTTAGGACAATGGCTGAATAATCCAAAATCTTCATAATTTGATTATAAGGTAAAACACCTGCTTCCTCCATCAGACATAATGATTAAAATTGAGCTGATATAGAACAGAATGAAATATGAAGAATAAAAAACCAATTACTACAACAAAAAAACAACCTATAACTTAAATAAAAAATAATAGGAAAATATTAGATTAGATTTTGTCGTCACTGGATAAGTATAAGGCATACAAATCAGCAAAATTACGTTTGCGTCATTATACAATCTGGAAATAAATAGGTATATATAAAAAATAAAAAGTACATACAGAAAGTGCATATAGAGGTTACGTAAATAGAATAAATATACAGTGTACATAAAGTGGAATTTGGTGGGACATTGTGGTAAGCGGTAACTATGGCATTAAATGAGGGGGAAAAAATGCACAACAGCTAGTGGCTTCCAGATCAGGAAAGGTTTAGTTTGATGATGGAGTTAGGGAAAAAACTCTTCCTTAGTCTGCATGTCTGAGAATTCAGACATCTGTATCGCCTCCCAGATGATAGTAAAGCAAAAAGTCCATGGTTTGGGTGGTTGGCAACAGCGATGATATTCCGGGATCTGGACAGGCATTGACTGTTATAGATTTCTTCAGTGTAGTTCAGTTGGGTGCCAGTGATCTTTTGCACCATGCTGATAACCCTTTGAAGAGATTACCTATCTGTGGCGCTGCAATTTCCAAACCATGCGGTGATACAATATGTTAGAATACTCTCTATAGAACACCTATAGAAGTCTACCAAAATTCTCATGTAGACACACTCTCTTCTGAGGCAACTGAGAAGGTAAAGCATTTGATAGGCTTTAATTAGAGACTTTGGGAAAATGGAGAGACCATGTTAGGTCGCTGGATATGTGAACACCTAAGAATTTAAAGCTGTCCACCAAAACATTGTTGATTAGGACTGGCAGATGTTCAATTCCGTGGCTCCCTTTCCTGAAGTCAATAATCATTTCTTTACTCTTTTCTGCATTCAGGGAGAACATGTTGAGATCTACTAGGTTTTGCAATTCATCTATATAGTCCTTTATACTGTTGCTTTTGATGACGCCTATGACAGTGGTGTCATCGGCAAATTTGATAATCCGGTTAGTGATGTGGGTTTCAGAACAGTCATAGGTAAAGAGGGAGTAGAGGAAGGGACTCGGACACAACCTTGAAGTACACCAGTGTTGATACTAATAACTGAAGAAATGGAGTTGTTTAGTCTAACAAACCGATTTCTGTTTGTCAGGAAGTCTAGGATCCAGTTCCGCATACAAGGGTTAATGCCAAGTTTTTCCAGTTTAAGAATGAGTCTGGGTGGCATAACTGTGTTGAATGCAGAACTGAAGTCGATGAATAACATCCTGACGTGAGAGTCTTTACCCTCAAGGTGCGTTAGGGCTGAATGTAGTTAGGTGTTTTTTGCATCTTCCATGGATCTGTTCTGGCAGTAGGCGAATCGGAAGGAGTCAGTGGACGCAGGGAGGCTGGACTTCAGATGTAATAGTACTAGTCTCTCTAGACATTTGGCGACTAGAGAGGTAAGTACAATTGGTCTGAAGTCATTTGGTTCCTGAGCAGCATTGGATTTGGGGACAGGGACAATGGTGAATGACTTAAAGATGGTGGGAACTGTACATTGGCTGAGTGATAGATTGAATATGTCCATGAAGATATCTGCTAGTTGCGCAGAGCAGGTTGTCAGCACTCTGCCAGGCACCCCATCAGGACCAGCCGTCTTTTTGGCATCTACCTTGCTTAGGCAGTCATGCACATTTGTGCTGGATAGTTTAAGAGGAAGATCACAAACTGAGGGGTAGCACTTTACAGGGGTCATGTTGTTAAGATGGTCAAATCTAGCATAGAATAGGTTCAGGTCGTCAGCTTGGATTACAGAAGATGGAGCTGAGGAGGGAGTGTTGAAATTTATTAGATCACGGATGCCTTGCCACCTCTGTCTGGAGTCAGTGGTATTGAAGTACTCCTCTATCATCACCTTATAAGAGTGTTTCACCTCAGCAATGCCCTTTCTTAGGGAGGTTTTGGCAGATCTGTATGCTGTACAATCTCCTGACCTGAAGGCCCTGTCTCTGTCTCTGAATAATAGCCTGACATGATTGTTCATCCAGGGCTTTTGGTCTGCGAAGATTCAGATGGTCTTTTTGGGTGTTACTTCCTCTATGCCTTCTGCGATGTATTTTAAAACAAAGTCAGTATAAAATGTTTATATTGGTGTATTTGCCAGTGGTGGTAAGAGAAGCAAATTCCTTCTAGTCAGTATGCTGAAATTTAAGCTGGGGAGTAGAGTCTGCATCTTTGTCCTAGATTTTTACCTGTTTGGATACATAGACAACACTGATTATTACACATGAAAACTCATATGGGAGATAGAAGGGTCTGCACTTGCTCATCGACCTGGAGCTCATTATTATCAGTGGGTTTTTAGTGAGACTACATCATTGCACCAATTTTTATTGATATAGGAGCATACTCCACATCTTTTGCCCATGATACTTGATGACCAATCAGCTCTCAGGAGGATATAACCATCCAGCTCAACCACACAGTCAGGAATGGAATCGTTCAGCCAGGTCTCAGTGAAGATAATGAGGTTAGTGTCACCTAACCTTTTCTGGGCTGTGATCCAAATCTTCAGTTCATCCATTTTGTTAGGGAGAAATCTTACATTTGCAAGAAGAGTGCTAGGGAGTGGGGGCTTGAAGGGGTTGAGACGTAATCTAGTTTTTAGCCCACCTCTTTTAAAATATCTTCTTTTTATGGTGCAGTCTGCAACCATACCACCAGGTGTCACTGCAATTGTACATAGCTCCATTATTCCAAATGTGATTAGTCCTGTAAAGCCCTATAGGAAGATGGGGTCTAACAGGCTTGAGTCTTGTTAAACCACAAACACGAGTGAGGGCCAGGGGACTCAATGGACGACCAGGAGAGGATAGTAGGGTTTATGGCGACAGCATTACTGAAGATAGACAACAGTACAGAGCGATCATATGTGATGGTTTTGCTCACCTCCATGGTGGAATGCATTGGCGGTTTCTTTGATGAGTGCAACTCAGATTGTCGCAGATTTGCTTGCAGGGATGTATTTTGGTGTTGCGACTGTGACCAAACCAGTTGCTCTTGTTGCAGCATGGTAACCGCATGTGCTTGCGGCTTAACCTGTAGGCCTGAATGTGACCGCTTCATTTCTGAGCGCTCCAGGCACGTAACTTGCACAAGGGTTCGGTGTATTGGTTCTCTTGAGGTATTATGAAATAGTTGCGGTTGCAGTCGGTGTTGAGATTGCAACTGCGACACAAAGTTGAAGCAACTATTTTGAGGATGCTGGGCTGTGAGTGGTACTCGTGCCGCCATCTCTTAACTCAGTAGGGCTCAATATCCCTCTGATATAGAGGATATCCCAAAAAATATTAGAGAATTGATGCACAGAATAACCTAGGAAAAGATATTTACCATGAAATTAAATAGATATTTTACCATAAAAGACCTAGATATTAGTGATGAAATCTAGGAATGTGCAAAAGGCATTCTAGCCAGACCTGGAAGGGATTAAATGAGGATCCCCAATAGCATTTTTTTCCCCTAATAGAAGCTTGAGCCAATGCAAAATCATACAAAAGTTTTACAAATTTTCTCTATGTACAGTAGGCTTGCTACGGGAGTGCCTTGGTGATACGTGATATAAAAAGGAAGTCACTGATGACGTTGCAAAGTAGGTACAGTTCTGTCTGCAATATCATAAAGAGTGTAGAGTTGCAAAAGAATAGTATATCTGAGATGGCCTGCCAAGAGAACTTTAAACTGTAATATTTGGAATAAATTTTAAAACTACCTTATTTGCATGCAGAATGAGATACCGCTACTTTTGAAGAAGACACTAATTCCACCACTCTTTTGACAGAAAAATAGCAAGGAAGTAAGTGACTTTCCAAGTGAAAGACATAAAGGGACACAAGTAAATTGGATGAAAAGGGTGTCAGATTTATTCAGTACCAATTTGAAGGACCAAGAACTTCCAGAAAGAATATATTGGGCTATTAAGTGCCCACTAGATATGAGGGGGAAAAAAAAAAAAAAGCGTCATGGGTTGGGGATTCTAATTTGTGGGGTGCAAGATATTTTTTAATCCAATTTTTCAGCAAGCTATTTATCTAAGTTGACTGGCAGTACTATAATAGGGGCGATAGGTTGTGAAAAAAAGTTGATTTCAATTATGAAATATGATCTCATGATGGCGAATATGGCCAAAGAATCCAGAAAATTGGAAAGGTAATGGTTAACTTGGTTAGGAGATGGAAGTGTATGGGTGACAAACAGTGACATTGGCAGCAGAATCTATTTTTGCATTTGAGGCTTGTGAAAGGATTTAATAGGTGCTGCTTGCATAAACCTGGTAATCTTAGATTTAGTAAACTGCCGATTGGAAGAACATAGAAGCGTGTAAATATAAACATTACCCTCTCCCCCAAATTTGGCTTAAGCCACAGACCAGGAAAAGGTCAGAGAATTTCCTATAGCGTCTTTCTTACCAGAAACAGCTCACATAGCATGTTCACCAATGATAGGAATAAATAAAGACACTCCATTGTTAAAGAGGAGAAGTCTAGTGGTTTAGAACCAAAAAAGTGGGAAACCTCAGGTGATGTTTGTGCCCTGTGGCCTGAATATGAAAAAAGGAAACAGAATTATGATTTACCAGAGACAGCTCATATCATAAAGTTATCAAGTACTAAAATGCAAGTTAAACCTAGCTCCTCTAAGTGCAATGTGAGAGAAAAAACAATTTAGTGGTTATAGCCCAAATAACAGTAGGTGGCTTCATGGTTTGACTTTGTGCCCTGTGGTCTGAATGGGAGGTGTTCACACATCGTATGGTTCTCTCATCTAAGCTAAAAGCACTAACGTATCTAAAACATGAGGAAAGCCCCTAAGCCTATCCCAAGACTGTATCAAAGACTGAATGGAGAAAGAGAAGTTTAACATATCCAGATGGCAGGGCAGAAAAGTTTTGAATCTTTTTTCTCATCACGAATTGTCATAATCTTAATATGTCTGCAATGGCACCTAGATACGTCTGCAGAAAAATATATGTCACACTATAAATACATACTAATAAAGTTAGAGTTAATCTTCATTACTTACCTTTACTGAAACGAAAGAGGTTTACAAATGAACTATAGGCAGACTTAAATGGTGGATCATCTTGATCGGGTGTCAGAGGTTTAAAGTGTGTTAAATGTGATGGACTACTAGGTGATCTGGCCAGTTCACTGGTATTTTCCAATGTTGGTGAGGATTTTTCATCTGTGGCCATTTCATGGAAACTAAAAGAAAAATATTATAAATGATTTAGCAACTAGAAATGCAAGATTGATTTACAAAAACATTGCCCGTTTTAAATTTGCAGTTTATGCCATACTTCATAGATTTCCAAATTGTGGAAAAGGTCTTCGTCTGTGTGATGACACAGGAAGGTGAAGCGGAGTCACAGCATTAGGTACAGTTTGAAAAGTTTGAAATTCCAATATCCCCCCTCCCAGCTTCAATCTATTCCCAGCAGTATTTACTACACCTGATTGCTTTATGTTGCAAAAATTTGTTTATGTATGTTTTTTTTTTTACCTGTTTCTCTATCTCACTATCATACCTTTATATTATGGAAAATTCTGCATTTATTTATGTTTGCTTTTAAACCACGAGCTTCTCTGAACCAAAGAATTCCACCACCAACCCCCCTCATGACAAGTATATTTAGGATTGCTCCAATAGTCCGTTATCTCAGTATAATACCTTCTTGCCTGTACTTAGTATTGTTTCTAACCTGATGAAGGAAGGACAGACCTATCAAAAGCTTGTTTATTCAAAATTACTGTTAGTCCAATAAAAAAGGTATTACCAAATACTGCAATACTTATTTTTTTGCATCTGTGGATATATATTTTTACAAGTATTAATCACTTTAAGATGATTTGTACCTAAACCATGGGTGGGGGTTTGCAATAGTAATTATGTGAGTATTGAACACATTGTACAGCTGAGGAAGGGAGGCTGTGAGGAGCCCACTTCATAATAATTGATCCTGAATGCACTGGGAATTGCACATTGTGATCACGTTTTCAGAAAACATTTGTCAATATAACTTCCTAACTCTTTTGTAAAATACATTTTTTCATGCATCTTCTAAAGCTAAATTGTCTCCATAGAAACAAACAAGCAGCCACACTTCTATTGGAGTCCTCATTTCACTATATTGGGTTAGCAGGGTGCACTGTAAAAATATGGATCAAAAATTTGAAATAAGGATCAGCATTGAAATTTTCTTACAAAAGCATCCTGACTATCTCAATTAGTGCCAGTTTTAAACCTCAGGAGTTTAAAGACACAGAACGCTTGACGTTTTAGGCTACACCTTCTAATTGGCCACACCCATTTGTGCATATAAACAAAGGTTAAATTATGCAGAGAACTAAAGAGCTAGATCTGTGTGGTGAAACTACCAGAGTCATTTGAATATTGAAAGTATTTCCTAGTTAGACTGTATTCCCCCTAACCACTGACCTCAATGCTACAATAACAGGAATGATGTTAATCTGAAAAAATATGTGACAGATGGGTAACTAGCTAGTGTTCATTTAACAAAAGATTGGCTCAACAGCCGTAGTTCCGGGCTCATTATATACACACACAATTCAGCTGGCTTGCATTTTACACTGATAAAACTTTCAGTATTTAGAGATGCACACAGAAATGCTGGTTGAATTTTGATATATAGCTCCCCAGAAAAGACTGAGGGTGTTGGAATTTTTCACTCTGTTGAACTACAATGTAGAAACAGCTGTAACATTGTTTAAACTATGCCTAGAGTCCTAAAAAAAGAAAATGTCTGAAAGGTTAAAGTTTCTAGCTGCCTATTTCTGAATGTTTGCAGCATGTCTTAAGAAGTATGCAAGGTAATAAATGCCAAGATGTTCTATCCCAGGGTGGAGACCACTAGTGACTCCAGAGCAGGTAACAGCAGCAAACCCTCCAAAATCCTGCAGAGGTGCAAGTATGTTAAGAAACTGATCATGTGAACTTGCACATCCTAAACGCATACAGTGATAAAACACAAGACGACGTATGGTGCTGTGCACATGTGCATTTATTTATGCATTTTTTGACACAATTACATCAGTTTTTTCAGAATGCATCATGCAAATTGAAAATGTTTCAAATGTAAAAGTAGTATTACAAATTGATTGACAAAGGCTTGAAAGCACATGGTAAATGCATAGTGAGTTTATATGAGTCTTTGTTCATTCATGTGCCTTCAAAATGCCTGTGTGCACATAGGGGGTTATTCACTAAGGTGCGAATGCGACTGTCGAATTCGCAAACAGCGGATTCCCATAGTAAATCCGCAACAATTTTTTAAAGTTAAGATTGCAACAATTTTCCCATAATAAAGTCGCAACAATATTCTCATTATAAAGATGCGACTGTGAAAGTAGCAGCCTATTGCGACTGTCTTTAGCTGGCGAATTCGCACCTATACGCAACAATTCGGACTTTAGTGAATAACCCCTCAACCTTAGTAATTTATACAAAACTGGTATAGAAAAAAAAAAAAAAAAAAAGCTAATGCAAATATACTGCATAAAGAGGTTTCTTTTGCCTTTGTTTAGTTCAGTGGTTCTTAACCTTGTTTGAGGTACCGAACCCACCAGTTTCATATGCACATTCACCGAACCCTTCTTTAGTGATAAATCACTTGACCTCTGTGTCTTGACCTCCGTGGCTGAGGCTCTGCCGAACCCCTGAGACTGACTCACTGAACCCCCAGGGTTTGATAGAACCCTGGTTAAGAGCCACTGGTTTAGTTGGTGAGACAGTCACATTAAAATCATCTCGTTAATAAACCTACATTTCATTTAAAAACAGACAAAAGAAGAACATTAATAGACTAGCATAACCTCATGTAAACTGCATAAAGACAAATTAGAATTAAGTTCTTAGTAATGTAAATGCTTGTTAATGTAAAGTGCTAGTTTAAAAAAAAAGCAACAATACTGACATTCTAAACGCATCACTAACAATGTTACAAAACTATTATTACATTATATCCAAACAGGATACCTATTATTCACTGTTACAACCTACCTGATTGTAGACGGATCTTTAGATCCAAACAGTTGCCAGATATCCTTTGCAGAACTCAGTGCCATAAAATGTAGCGATGCAGGTTTTTGCCACATTTTGAAGAGTTCAATATAAAAAATATTTCATTCCAAAATACTTTAGTTTAATAAGTTGTTAATGGATTTACCACTTCTGTGAAAGTATCCTTACTAAGACCTACATTAAAAAAAATAGTTTTTTCCCCATTCCTGTATTTTTTAAGATGTGCTGCTCTGTTGCATGTGACTGTAATTAGACAGCCCTGCCTACTTATTTCATTCAAAGCCATCTGACCAGAAAAAAAAACATCTCATGATAATGCAGAATTTCCTACCCAGAAAACTCAAAAGAATGGATTTTTATGCATAGAAAAAAAAAAATTCTATACGATTTTATACCAACTATACATTTAATCTGTACTTCCACAAATTCTAAAAGGGGGTTATTCACTAAAGTCTGAACTGTTGCGTATAGGTGCGAATTTGCCAGATAAATAATAATAATAATAATAATAATAGATACTTTATTGATCCCAAAAGGGAAATTCAAGGCATCTGGTAGCAACACACACACATAAAAACGATTAGACATAAATTAGCCAAATAAACATAACCGCATAAAACATAATATTAAAATATATTAAAACTGCCGACACTAAAAGGGCAAATAGTTGATCACTGCATGGCACCCCAAAAAAATATAAGTAAAAAGAGCAATAAAACAGTATCTCTAAAAGTTATTATTAAAGACAGTCCCAATAGGCTGCTACTGTCGCAGTTGCGTCTTTATAATAATAATAATAATAATGTCACAGTCGCGACTTTACAATGGGGAAATTGTCGCGGCTTTGCTATGGTAATCAGTAGTTTGCAAATTCAACAGTCGAATTTGCACCTTAGTGAATAACTGCCTGAGAGAGTGAAGGCTTTTACATTTATTGTATCTACTTGTACTTATATATGTTTGTATAATTTATATACAATACACAGTAGCACTTATTGTAATTTGTAACCTTGTGAAGGGCTAGTTCTGATATCAGAACTAAGCATTTTATAACTTATAACTTAAAGTGACCATCACCCAAATTTTCTGTTTAAAAACTTGGTGAATCTTATGGTCCAAAGATTCACCGTCACCACGCCCCTGCGACTAGAAGACATCCTCCTAAGTGACAAACCAGAGTGGCCCAGTGGGTCAAACTGGCCCACCAACACACCTGAAAGGGTCCCAAGCCATTAGTAGTGTGCCAAATCTTAGCCCCTGAGCTAAGTTAGTGTTTCGTTATCCAATCATAGTGGACCTGCCTACTGCAAGAAGTACCATGAAAGTGTAGAGAAGAGAATCGACAAGTGATTAAACAGCAGAATGTGAGAGAGTGTGTATATGTGCGACAATGCACGCATTTTTGGGAGATTAATGAAAGTGTTAATTTTTTTCTGCAAAATTTAATATAAAAAATGTAGGGGAATTTAATAGTCCAAAAAAAAAATTTTTTTTAAATACAGTACATGACAGTATATGGCAGCACATTATGTTAAACACATTCTGACAATGACTGCTAAAAGTGTTTCTATGTCAATGTAAGAAATGAGACAGTGGAATTCAACTCTTCATTATTTACACTGACAAAGTGGTGCTATTAGCACTCTGAACTACACGGATTGTGCTTAAAATTATGTGCTGCAGTCTTACCATGTCGGAAATACTAAACCCTGGAAAACATTTTATATTTTTGCAGGGCTTGCTGAGCAAATTTAAATGAAACTAACATCACACCCTTGTGAATTTAATTACTCAAGATATGACCTGCAAAGTGTCTTTGTTTCTTTTATCTGGGAGCTGCTATAACTCTGGTTTGTGATCCTCCAACCATTGCCGTGTCAAAACATTGTGGGCATATTTATCAAAATGTGAATTGTCATATAAATGGATGAATTTGCAACAATTTGCCACTTCTCCAACTTCACATAATTAGCAGAGACCAATATTATGTGCGATGGGGCAAATTCACTGTTCACTACCTAAAGCTGATATTGTATTTATGTAGTACTTTGCATCTACTCACTGTGAACATGGCAATACTTTAAGTACTCATCATGCGTCGGAGAGACAATTCACCCTGGGCACACTGGTGTGAATATGTGAATTTTAATTCACCAAATAAAAGTGGTGAATTAGGATGTTTATGGCAGAGTTCCTGTTATGGCTTCTGGACTCATTTCTCTCGAAGTAGCTTAGAAAACATGACAACAAACTGCCAGCATAAGCTAGAAACTGTCTGCAAACAATTTAGACAACTACTCTCAGCAACAATACAATTTATTCTCAGCTACACTACTGATAATTAAAGGAGAACTAAAGCTATAATAAATAAAGACATATTAAAAACTTACCTTATTTTAAGTTGAACCGTTGCAGTCACAGCTTCATCTGTACTGTAACTTCACTTCACTGAGGCAGACTTCACAGTGCTTCAGCTGACACAGGAGCCAGTGTGAAGCTCCACCCACTTATCGAATCAGTGGTGCAAAATTGTTTCAACGTCATCATGTTCATTGTGAGAATGCTCCCCACAATGAGCGCGATGACGTGCGAGTCCTTTTCCATACCTTGCAGAGCTTCGCGCTGGCTCCTGTGTCGGTCAAAGCTCTGTGAAGTGAAGTTACAATAAAGATGAAGCTGTGACTGCAACGGTTCAACTTAACATAAGGTAAGTTTTTTGGGGTTTTTTAGTTCTTCTTTAAACAGCAGAGAATAGTGGACACCAGACAGTTAAAGTTAAATTGTTTCCTTTAAACAGATCCATAAAGAGGACATCAATTTGCTACAATACACCTATTTAGCTCACATTTTTTCTACAAAATCGCCCTTGCTACTACAGTATTTGATTGAAAATGTCCACAAAGCACTTTGCATCAATACACTCTGTCGCCTCAACAAAACTTTGCTACAATACAGTTGCACTGTTGCCATTCATGGCAAATTCATTTTTCATAATTAACCGCTGCATCTTTTTTAAAAGCTCTAATTATAACATTTGCTTAATGCCTTAGTTTTAGTACACAGTGCAGGTTGGAACAATATAGCAATCCTGAAATGTTATAAAACAGTGCGGTGGGCGACAGACCCTATGCAAGGGATAAAAGCAAAATAAGGCAATGATGTAAAAGTAAAGCAGGTAAGATAACAAGAGGAAACTAAGCACACATTTGAAGAGCAAAAAGTTGTCTTTGGATAAATAATGAAATATCCAAAATCAAAAACAATTTCAGACATTCTTTCCCCTTAAAGTGAAACAAACAAAAACATTAGCATCCGCTGGTTCATTTGTCTGCCACTAATTCCCTCTTGTGACTGATAGGAGATCATGCAAATTGTAGTCTTCCTGGACAAGCTACAGTATAATACTACAATTCAAAACAAAAGTATATTGATTATACAATTGCCCAAGCAAGAGCTGGATCTAGAAAAAAAAACAAAAAACAAAAAAAAAAACACAAGAAAAGCTGTTTTAGCAACAATTCTTATTAACAGGTAAATGTGGTTTTAAAGCATAAAATGTATTTTATTTTGTTAAAAATACGGCTTCTCTGTTTTAAATATACCCCTTTCTGATATTCATCTTGGAGTTCTTACCTAGCCTTACAAAAAAACATTGCATGCATGTATGTATAATTTAATTTATAAAGCACCACAAATTTACACAGCGCTGTACAATTCAGCAATACAAATACAATGGAGACATGGGAAAAGTGCATTAAACAATACAAGTTAAATATCACAAGGATTCATCACTTAAAGTCAGGGGTCAGCAACCTATGGCTCGAGCCAGATATGGCTCTTTTGATGTCCATATCTGGCTCTTTCACTGTAACGAGTGGTGCTACAGTGTGCGACAAGCACTGGAGAGAGCTCTCAGCGCTTCCGGGTTGATAGCCAATCAGGAGCCTCTGACGTCACCGCAAGTCCAGATTGCTAGCCAATCCGGAGCCGCATGTGATGTCAGAGGCTCTGGATTCAAAAGAGCTGAGGGAGCCGCACATATATGGCTTCCACAGCCCAAAAGGTTACCAACCCCTGCTTTAAGTGCTAGGTTGCGCATTGCATAAACTCCCTAGTGTGGTGGCTGGACATTCAATATGTCAGCCATGATTATTTTATAGTAAACTATTTTATAATTTTCAGTTGTAGCTGAAGGGCCTGGAGGTAGCAAATGGTTTAGGACTTGGTTTATGACCTGTGTGACTTGTGCAGAGAGAACTCATCCTGTTTATCTGGTTTGTTCTTAACTGAAATACTACTGTTTAACCAAATGCTATCTGTTAAGGATCTTCTTCCCCAGGGACCCCCAATAGGTTTATTTAGTTTGAAATAATTATTTCCATAGCACCACTAGTATTACAGTAGCGCTATGG
>WMED01006859.1:0-18097 GCA_019650415.1 Pipa parva
CAGAACTGTTTATTCAGCTCAGCACCCACTCCTTAGGGGGGTTATTACAGAACAGTTTATGCCATATTATTTTCTAAATAATAAGCTAAAATGGAAAGTGTGAGATATTAAGGATTGATACTCTTTATAAATAATATACATGTATTTTTATAAATACTGTTACTAGAAATGTATGTAGTGCCAGCTAACTAGATAAAGTTATAAAGACTGATATCAGGAGGGGTGCACGTGTCAGTGTGGACTGGGAAAAGATGTGAGAATTTTCATTACTAGGGGAAGCATTTGTTCTTGGTCTCACCACTGAGGGTAAAGTCAGACATGGAATTTTATGCTTGTGGTAAAGTTGTCATAATAACAGACAAAATATGCCCCACTGATTTCAGCGATGACCGTGCCAAAACTGCCTAACGACTTTACAGGAAGGCAGTTAACTGTGGCCAAATGCATTTTGTCATAGACACCACTATGAGTAAAGGCACAAATACTTCAGAAAACCATTGTTAGTAAACATAGTTTGTTATTGAATCTAAAATTAAAGTTAAGACTCTTATGCAAAGGGATAACCATATCTACTGGCAATGTACTCGGGGTCCCTGGAAATGTCCCAGTATTCATTCCCCCTGACAAGCCTACTACTATTATATCAACATGAACATAATTATGAAAGAGTCAAGCTAATGTATATCAGGTTCAACCTTCAAGTCAATTGCATGATTATAGCTGTTCCTGTGGTTTGTGAATTGCATCCTATTGCATTGACCTAACACTGCAAATGTTACATGTTAAACAATATACAGGAAAAATAATCCATCTTATTGAATTCCTCATTCTATTTCTATGACAAATGTGATATAAATATGTCATATTAAAATGGGGTATGTATTTATATATCTCTTGCTATCTGTCTTTCTGTGGAATATTAATATACATTTTATTGGTTTTGCTTAATCCTGGAACTGTATTGTATATGCTAACAGAATACCCCTTTGACAGATAGTAGCCTTTCCTTAAAGGACTAGTAACACCAGAAAAAGAAAAATGTCCTTTTCAATTGGCATGGCAATTATTTCTATACAACTTTGATAAAGATGCCATCGTTGAAGTTGTATGCATGATTTATCATATTTTGAGTTAGTTTTTCTTCCATGTGGTTGCAGCCATCTTTTATTTGTTTAGTAAACAAACCACACCCAGTCCTATCTTTGGAACTTTAGATAATACATATTCATGAAGTGCTCCAGTAAGCCAAATTTGAGAAAGAAGGATACAACTAACCAATAAAATTGCTTTAGCATTGTGTGAAAATGTATTTAGGTAAATGTGTGCTGGTATTAAGTTTTGTATGGGCAAATATGGATACACAGTGTTTGTGTGTGGCTGTTTATATAGCTGTTTTTGGATGATTCAGTTTGTAGTAGGCTTCTACCACCACAAAGGTGTTTTGTATTGAATTTTGGACAGTTCATGATATATACTTAAAAAAGTATTATAAACTTTTGCAACTTTGGAGAAAAGGCCCCCAAATACTGTGAGCAGCCTTTTTTACTACAGGATTTTGTCGCAGATGATTCAAACAGGAGGATGGAGTGTCTTCACAGCACCTTTAAGTAAATAAGGGACACTCTGATCCATTATGGTGAAGGTAATAGGTATTTCATGGATTCATTTTCAGTGCAAATTTCCCTAGCTCCATCATATCATTTGCTGGCTATAGCTATAGACATATGGGATGTTTGCAATGCCATCTATGTACTGTGCACATGTCAAATCAGTCACAAAGTTTATTGCTCGTATCTAGACCCCTGTATTAGGTGCAACTAAGTTTAGTAAAGTATATTTGCATTATTTCCAATTTAAGATCAACAAAAACATTTCTAATAATTTCTAATATTTCTAATAATAATAATAATAAATGGTGTATTAAAATGAAGAAAGCTATTGTCCACGCTGAAAGCTACAATATTAGGAGAAGCAGCAGCAGTCAGCGAAACAGGGAAATGGAACCAAGGAAGGGATTATCAGGTGAAAGCTGTAATGGAATGCAGTTAAAGAGAGATAACTATTGTAAATATTAATAGCAATACATTGTTAATCAGCCTGTGCTAGGAGAATCACTGGAGATACCACCTATTTTATTAAGTAGGAATTTACCATTTGGAAGGAAATTTATGTAGGGGTGAAATCTTTATTTTGCATGCGGAAATATCAGATCATAAAACTGAAACTGTCTGCTCCGACATTAGGATTTTCCTTATTTTTTTCCTTTGCATATTTTAACATCGTCATTTAATTATGTCCGTAAATCTCTCAGCAGAAAAACAAAAAGTGCAGGTAAAAACAGTGTCACATTACGTCATACATTTAGGGGGGAATTCACCATTCAGCGAAGTGAACTCCGAATCCTTCGGCTCACTTCGCAAATGGTGTTATGTGCGTCCGTGTGCAGAACATCAGCGAGCGTATTAAAGGGATTCCAGTCGCGGCGAGAGCAAAAGAGCTGCCTCGCTGAGACTGGAATCCCTTTAAAGCACTCGCTGATGTCCGCGTCCAGGACATCAGCGAGCGCATAACACCATTTGCGAAGTGAGCCGAAGGATTCGGAGCTCACTTCGCTGAATGGTGAATTCCCCTCTTAGATTTGCAATTTACAAAAAAAAGCACATCATGGAGCCAATGAGTAGATTAAAGATATCAACCTTCCTTGCTTCTAGTATTGGCCTTTTTTCCCACATGAGCTCCATTAACCAAGATAACCCCTGACTCATCTCCGCAAGAAAGAGATACCATTCTACTAGCAGTAATGTGAATTAAGTGCACCAACAATCAGTATTTATCAGACATCTGAGCTTTAAAAATGGAGGTTAACATCAATGGATTATACTTTTTGCATGACAACTTTGCAGTTTTTATTACATTGATGCAAAGAAAAAGCTTTCATTAGAAACCAAAATGTTTCTGAACAATAAAGCTTGTTCAATTGTTTATAGGAATAGTCATAGAATGAAGAAAAGATTTTCTATTCATAAGTAGAGGTTTTCTTATGTACTCATTTAAAATTAAATTGATACTATTTGAAAATTGTATACTTTGATTAATCCCCCCCGGCCCTAGGGAACATATTTATTGAAAGCTGATATATATATTTTTTTACATGTTTTGCCTCTGTAGTTTTCATTATTTTGTAATTTTGTATATGTACTGTATGCATGTCTGTAAATTTATATTTATAAAGAGCCACAAGGTTACGCAGTGCTGTACAATCCTGTAATAATACAGACAAGGGGTAAGTGCGGAATAAAGAACAAGTGAAGTAAAATACAAGCATATAAATAAGGGCCTTAAATAAGTAGCCAGTTCTTCTGACAAGTAACTGATAAGTTTCCTGATTGGTCAAATAGAGAAATCCTTCAGACTATGCATATTCCTACAACAGTGGCACTCAAATGTGTGTTAATTATCAAACTGTTGTATATGTGTAAAATATTTGGTATCTGTAGGGATAGGGACTACATATAAGAAAGTTGATAAATATACTGCTAAAGCCCTACAGTGTGCTGAAGCTACAAAGAGTGTGAGAAACAGAAGTAGGAGAGCTGTTACCACCTAACCTAGTAAATAGCAAATTAGAACTGTCTATTCCTTAACTGATTTCATTTTACTAAGAGCTATACTATAATAAGTTGGAAACTGTGTAATATTGAATTACAGACATGCAGTCCTGAATGCATGTATGCAGAGCTATACCCAGAAACCCAGAGGTTACATCCATAGGACCAAAGGCGTAGAATAACAATTTTTACAACCATTGTTAGTTATAGTTGTTCATATGGTGATTAAATCAAAGACAGAAATGAAATATCTTTGATTTTGCCTGGAACATTCCTTCTGCACTTTTAAAACCAAACTGAAGTCCTACCTGCACCAGCACTGATTCTTATGTATATATTTTTTCTTTAGTTATTCATGCGTAATACCTGTATTTATTGACCTATTTATTTATATTGATTGACCTGTGTTTCAGCACATTGCTACAGCTCTTATTACCCTTCTTTCTGTGTATGTAAGTCTTCCTCCCATTTAGACTGTAAGCTCTACAGGACAAGGACCTCCAACCTTTTGTGTCAACCACAACCTGGTACTTAAAGTGATGTATCCTTGTAATATTTTACTTGTTTTGTCTAATGCACTTTTCCCATGTCTGTATTATATTTGTATTGCTGAATTGTACAGCACTGCGTAAATTGTGGTGCGTTATAAATAAAATTACACACACATACATAAGAGAACATCTATAAAAGGGCAACTGATCTAAAAGTGGTAAAGAACAGTTTCATGCTTTTCAACTATTTTGCTTTCTAATCAAAATGTTTTATAGGGAATTTTGGGTTGTACTGGTTTGTTCACCAACTTTTATAGTTGGCCCATAAGCTTTAATTGGGACTTCTAGCTGCGGCTGGTCCACATATGTCATTTGTGACATCACAACAAAGTTCCATCTTCTGCTATGTCCCCTGGTCACCTTCAAAAACCAGTTAAGACCTTTTGACAGTGGTCATTTTATTTGTGACTTTTCCATTTTCACCTGCAGGCAGAGGCGGTTCTGGCCCTATTGGCACCCTAGGCGCCCCCTTGTGCCGTGCCACATCCCATCCCGCGCCCCCCCGCGACATCCTCCCTGTCCCGCGCCACCCCCACTCACCTCCAACACCGTCGTCCAGCCGCGACTCAACTTTAGATGTCCCAATAAGTTGAGCTGCGGCTGCACGTAACCTCCCAGCCAGGCTTCCTTATATCAAACAGAATTAGATATCTGTGAGATGAGGCTGTGCTACTGAGGAAAGAGTCTTGCTGCCTTTAAATGCTGGAGAGTGGAATGTGGGATTTAACAGCATTGTTATGTCATATATTTGATAAGTGTTTACATAAATATTTTTTATTAGATGACATCATACATACAAAATAACAACTTAAAGAAAAAGTAGCTTAGGGTTTTGGCTACATTTACTATTTAGTAAATATTCAGTATTCGTTTAATCCTAATAAATGCACTACACATGTACAAATTTGCTTATAACATGAAAGTAATAGTTCCCCAATCCCCATGCAGTTTGTCTAGGCATTGTCTAAAGAAAGAAGAGTTTTGATACCACCTCTCTTTTGGCATAACACCCTAATTGGTTCATTTCCAGGTACTAGCAGGAATGTAAATATGGAATGAATCAGCTTTTTCCACATATTCTTTAGCAGTATTTTTATGAAGAACAGATTTTTCCAAAGAGGAAATTAAAAAGTACATAAAACTGAGAAACTGTCGTGTTGTTGAGAACAGCCTCAGCTTTCCATGTCATTTCATGACTAGTGACACATATAGACACAAATGGCATTAATAGAAACTGCTAAGTTTGTTTCAATTAGTTTTGTTTTTCTGTGAGAAGTTGAATGATCACTGTTGGCCTCAAATAACATTTTTTACAATGTAATGTTTATTATTATTGGTTAGCCTTAAAAAAAAAACGTTTTGTTTTTCTAATGTGATTCACATCATTTTTTTCCCTCCACTAATTGGATGAATTTAAAAGGTCATTCATCATTTTCAGTCATTCTCTAGAGTCAGTACAATCTCTCTCTCCGCCTAATTTATGTATGGCAAATACACTGTATATCATTTCTTTCTCTTACAGAGTGAGGCAAACTTCTCATCAACACCGAATCCTATTTCATTTTGTATGAAACACTAAGTTGATCCTAATGATTTCTGTAGTAATCCCTTTTTTTAATTTTTTTTTTTTTTTGTCTGCCCCTCCGTACGCGAAATAAAAAATTGATACAGACAACACAAAAGAAACACACGCATAACTTTACACAAAGAAAATCAAAATCTGGTTTACCATCTAAATACAAGCCACATGTAAAACAGATGCTGTAAATATGTGTTTGGAATAACATGTCTTGTGTTTTCAGTAGATGTAGTAACACTGAGCTGCCAAATCAATGTGTTGTGTTTTTTTTTTCTTTTTCACATAACCTAGAGTATAATTTTTTCCATTGTGACACCAGAAATATAACGTTTATTGTCTATGTCTCCGATGAATGCTTTAACAGCAGATAAGTGGGAAGCCATAGAAGTCTCATGCTTTTCCTTTATTTCTCCCTTAGGATGAGCAGCTGTCAGGTCAAGCCTCACTCTGCAGCCTACAGCCATCAAAGGCAGGAAGAAAGGGACAGCTTTTCTGCAGACAAGAGCAATCACACAAATACTTGATGGCCAGCCTATCTAAGTCATCCGTAAATGACCTCTCTATCGATCTAAAGCCGCAAATTACAACTTACACAGTCCAGTTTGGCAGGCCAACAAGAGCTAGGTATGGCAGAGAGCAGGGCATCTAATCTCATCAACCCTTTGGATACCTGAATATTTGAATGTAATCAAGTTGCATATGCAATATCAGCACATCATACGCCTGTTGGATTACTATATGATGGACATAGATAAAGGTGTTGCAGCAGTTATTATTAAAATAATTAAAGGTGGTTTATTCACTTTAAAATATAAATGTTAATGTGTTGTAGATAGTGGTGAGTGCCAAATTTCCATATAGGCACAAAGAGGTATGTACAAGCGGCTCAGACAGGAGGGTGATCTAATATTCCTGCAGGAATTATCAGGGAGAAAAATTCTAGCAAAAAAAAAAAAAAGGATTTTTAGGCTGGGTTCACATGAGCGTATGATACGCAGCACATCATACACTCGTGTGAAGAAAAAAAAAGAAAAATACGCTGAGCATATTTTTCAATTGTACTTACCAGTGACAGTGTGAACACTCCCTCGGCGTTCACATCACTTCCTGTGTGTCGCATTTTAGGCGCGACATATATACGCCAGCAAAAATGCAGCACACAGCGTTCTGGACCCAGCGTATGCACATCATATGCTCATGTGTCGGAACTAGGTAAGTATCATCGGCTTTCATTGAGATTTTTTTTTTTTTTTACACGAGCGTATGATGCGCAATGCATCATACGCTCGTGTGAACCCAGCCTAAATATACAAATGTTGAACCTTACATTTGTGATTTTCCTTTGAAAAGTCACGAAGCACTTCATTTCTCTGCATAATTTAGTCCATGGATGTCCGGAAGGAGGGGCAAGTGCCGTAGCCTCCTGATGTGCCTTTCTGTCCTTCCCTATCTGTTTAATGGATGGTTGCTGTGATATCACCAGATGTCCAGGGGCCACCCACACTTACATTTTTTTTGCAGATGCCCATGATTTAGCCTATAATTATTTTAAAAAAAGGAATTGGCTAATTAATGGACGTGACTTAAAGCACCAAGCATCCTCTGCCTATAAGCTTCTGAGAAGTAATTCAGTCACTGTTTCTAATATACATTTACTCTATTTGTAATCTCTCTTTTACACCAGCTAGTCTGACCCTTTTGACCCAGCAGGGTCCATTTTCCCACATGTGATTAGACTTTACATTGTGTCAGTTCTGTCAGGTGTACTGAACATTCAAACCAGTACAGCTGGTGAAAAAAACATGAAATTGATATTTTAAAGTAAAGCCTTAACAAATAAATTTTGTAAAATATATTCAGTATTTATAAACATCAGTTATAAGCAAGGATAACACATGTACAATATGTATATTAATTTGGCAGCAATAGTGTACCTTTAAGGTGTATTTCTAATCAGCTTAACTTGCCTCAGTCCCCAGAGGTGAATACTAAGCATGCTTGCATCACTGAAGTGCCTGTGGAGTTGGTGTCTAGCAGTAAAATTGAATTAACATAGAAGAGGTACACAGCCTAATCTACTGACACGGGCTTCCGGAACTGCTGCAAATGATTTATACTATTTAACGTTTTGAGACACCATGCTATTTTTTGAGTGGCGACAGTTTTTCTTTGTAAAGTGATTATCACCTAAATATACAGTATATTCATTTTAAAAGTCTTTTATTTGCACATGGCCATATAATCAGTGGCGTCTGCTACTTTCTACTTATGTGAAGATAACAAACTCATCATGTAATAATGAGTCAAGCAAGACCATTGGCGCTTTATCTGAATGAGCTGGGCCTACTGTTTCATTTAAGCTCCTAGAAGTCCCTTTTCAGGCCAGGGACACATTGGAGACAATTTGGAGCTGAACTGATTTTAATCAGTCTCATTATTGTCTATGGTGCCATTTAAAAAAGCCTGTGTGGATTATTCCATAGGAAACAATAGATAATATTTTTCCAGCTCAGCTACAAAATAGCCAGTGCGCACAGCATTATACTTAATAGTTAAATGAGTAGTGATCTTGTCTGACTGAACTGTCATTTTGGGTAGCAGAGAGATGTGTTGTTTCTGCTGCATGTCAGTAGTAGGTGTGCACCACTAAATCATTTCCTTCTGCATTCTGCATTATTGTGCTCATATTGACTAGCCATTATGTAGAGTTTAAGGGTATAAAAAAATATTTATTTTTTTTACTACAAATTATTGGAATAGTTATGAAAGCTGAAAATATTTTTGACTTTTTAGCAAAAAGGAAACAGTTGATTTTATATGATTTTGCTGTTTTTGCCTATTTTAAGAACTTTTAAAAAAGTGACTTTATTATTACCCAAAACTGTTTGCCTGTTTAATTTTTTCCCAATTATTGAGTTGGTCCTGTTACTTAGCCACAGTTGGAAAAGTTTCAGATATCAGAATTGATTTGAAATGAAAACCACTTTCAAATGAAACATGGCAAAATTAATTTAAAAGGTAAAAATGGACTATTCCATCCTCTGCAACTATCCCCCCGAAATTGGAATCTCAAATATTTGGGAATGATTAGGCATACAGTATATTTCTAACTGTTTGAGATATGCCCTTGTATCTGTAGATTTATTATAAATGTTATGTTTTCTAAAACATCTGAAATGTGACTTGCATTTTCTACCAGAGGCTATGTCATCTGATTCCATTGCACATATCAAGCAATCCATATCATCAAGAGCAGATGTAGGGAAAACAATGTGATTACTTTTTCTAACCAACTAGCAATCAGCATGATGAAGCTACTTTAATATTGAAAATCTTTTAAGACCAAGACAATTTTTTTCCCTTTAACTAAGAAAGATGTATTTCATGAAGGAAACCAAATTTAGTATTCCAGATGGATGAAAGCCTTGAAAGAATGTCATTATTCTTTAGTTGTGTTCTCTTGTTTATGGCAATACCACCCAGGAAAGTTGTGCTAAATGGCCCCCGTATGATATAAAACCTCAAGAAGAAGTAATTGAAAAGGTTATTAAGAATTCTTTTATGAAGAGCTCTCAAGGTTCAGGTGTTCTGTGATTGACAATTTTAGTAATCCTTTGAACACAGCATGGATTGTTGAAAAAAAAAAATAACATCACATGACATCAAATGTAAAAAAAAATTACAAAAAATAAAAATTAGGTTTATTGCACAATATTTCAGCCTTGATCAAGGTCTGCGTCCCATGCCAAAATAACACTGTAAAATTTGCATTCATTTTGCTGACCTATTACAATAAATGGATACTTATATTAGTTATAAATCTGAATTTTTTAAAAAGACACCATAAAAATGGATATTTATAAGGGGCTTATTCATTAAAGTGCAAATGTAACTGTTGAAGTGATCTGGGGTTGCTATGCTCTAATAGAAAATTTGATACTCCTTATTCACTAAGTGGCAGGTTTCCATAGAGAAGAAGCAGACAACTTCCGATGTGATTTATTGTATAGTGCAGTGTCGTCAGTCTCACAATAGTAGTCTGCAGAATGATGAGAATTCCACCAGTAAAGTGCAGTGACATCAACCTCACAATGCCCCACTAACTGTTTCAAGTATCAACTGTAGCATCTCTTTCTATGTCACCCTATCCCTAGTTCATATTTTCACTCCGTCGCAGTCTATTGTCACTTTTGAATGAACAATCATGTTAAGCAACCTCAGAACTCTACAATCAACTTACTACTTCATTTACTTCAACTGACAAAGTCAAACTGGTGAATTTGACACAGTATTCTTTGGCAAATTCACTACTTCAGCAGACTCCGACATTTGGTGAATAGTTAACTTAAATCTGCACCTGCATGCAAATTGGTGCAAAGAGCTCTGTAAGTGTGCCCTGGCTCATTCCTTACACACAGGTGACAAGCAGGTTTGCAAGAGTGCCCTGACAGGTTCTAGGGACACTTACACTACTGGTCCCATCAGCCCTAGTGGCCCTGGCAAGTGCTATACCATTGACTTGTCACTAGTGATGTACCCAGTTGGAGAAGCCTCTTCGGCAGCTGGCGGTGAGCTGAGGCCAGTGTTTGGTAAATTTGTTTGTAAGTTTCATCCGGTATAAAAACAGTTGATTGCAAAAAGACAAGATGGTAGACTTCTTAATAAGGGGATTTAGTCTGCACTCTGGATAAGCCGCTGGGAGCAGGAAGGATTCTTTGGACTTTTTCTAGCACCTGGGAATCTAATCATTTGAGTGTGTGCTGTGCTATGCTACTCCCCCTTCTAAAACCATAAGTAAAACATATTTCAAAAACAGCTGTAGTCTTCACATCAACTCTTTGCTTATCTACTTTGTCTATATCCATGTGAAACCAGCAAACAGTGTTTTAATTTGTATAAAATATATATATAAATATCCCATCAAGTTAAAGAGAAAGTAAAGCTTGTACTTTTTCATACTATTTATCTAAAAAAAAATATCTTAATTGATGTAAGTATTTTATTAATTATATTTAGTTATCTAACTATTACTTGCTGGTTTCCCTGTCTGCTTGATTTGGATCAGTAGCCTAAGCATGCTCAGTAGAATACCTACTGCAGTTGTTACAACTAGCTCCTCAATATAAGAAACTATTGCATCTCTTTCCAGGCAACAATAACATCATTTGTTTAAAAAATGTATTGTCTTGCTTTCATTCCATGGCTGTAACACTTGTAATAATCTTTTAATGATGTCAGCCATGTGTAAAAAATAGCAGCATGACAAAAATTCAGAAGGCAACAAAAATGAAAAAACTACATTAGAAAATGCAACTTTTAGGATATAAAATAAAAAAAGAATTTCTTCCTTGACGTACCTTATAATATAAATTTACATAAATAAAGACACACATTTTCAGCATTAATATGTAATTGATCTTTAGGACATTTTATCCACATAGATCATACTATGTTAAGAATTCATCTTGTTTTTATTTGCAGTCTTCTACGGTCCGCACATCAATCTGCATCTTTAAGTAGAAACAGCCCAGCCCAACATGAGCTATGTAAGTATGTATATGTATTTCAAAGACATTTGTTTTGTGTATGACTTTCTGTGTGTTACTGAAATTTATATTAAGGTTTAGGGTCCCCTTTGACTGTCTGTACACACGCTTTCACAAAAGTCTAACATTTCTGTACTTGTTTTATCAGAATTGATAGTAGTGTGGGCATTGAGGTGGCACCTTGACTGGAAATAAAATACTATATATTATTTGTAGGCTTTTTGGTTAATATTATGTATAACAACACAAAATTCTATGCTTAAATATCTGACAAAGTCTATAGTTGTACAAACACTGTCAATGCCATAAGGAAATGTAAATACTTAATTCCTTGTAGCAGAATTTCAAATAAAATACTATTTGTTTTGTGTGTTGAAAAGGTTTTGTAAGATTTTTTCTGAAAATAACATTTTGTGCAATAAAACTCCAGTGTATCACATGCATGCAGTACATGTATTGGCAGAATATTATATTAGTCATTTATTTTTTTAAATGATACTGCATACAAAAATGTATGCGCCTGTAAGAATCCATATTTAGCATGTACATACACATATCCTGTAAGACCCGATTTGCTAGGGTAAAACTTACAGCCTCAGTTAAACGTTCCCAATTTGTCAAGTAATAGGTTTAAATGAATTATTGCAAGATGACTGAACCACTGCATAACAATGCATCTGGGTACATTTCATTTACATAAAACACAGCTTTGTACTTACAGGATCAGTAACAACAAAAAATTAAAAATCCCATTTGGATATGCATAGCAGGTATTCATACACATAACTTGTGAAAATGTTGTATTTAAAGTTAAATTCATTAACTGTATTGCTTTCTGTCTGTTTTTATCTTTACTGATAGCTTTCATGTTGTTCAACAGACCTATCATTGTTTTCATAAAGCATATAGAGGAATTGTGTCCCAAATCCCTATAAATAGCTAAATATCTTAATTTATACACACAATTTAGAATTATTGGAAGCACCAATTGAATATATAGGTAACTATAAAAGTATTTGAGACATTGTTATGTTTTGGTTGTTCTTTTAATAGTAGAAGAATTTGCAACACGTAGTCACTGCTTAATTTATTACATCTGCCAATGGCTCTTGTCTGATGTGCAGTGACTGCACTAAGAATATTTTGCATGCAAGTAGCCTTAAGAGTGTAATGCTAAAAGAGTTCTAAAAACATGAAATTAATTTTGTGTGTACTAAATGATATCGAGAGATATTTTATATACCGTATTTTTCGCTCCATAACATGCACTATTTCCCCCCAAAATTGGGGGCTGCTGTGGGACGCCAGTACACATATAGGCAGCTTTTGGCTGTCTATATGTGCCTATATACAGTATGTATATGTGTACAGGCACCCCTCTACCCATGCCTCACAGTAGCTGTAGAAAATTCAGAGTACTTACCTTACTCTCAGCAGTGTACTAGTGAGTCACCTCCTATCAGCGCATCTCTGGATTCAATTAAGGTAAGTGGCACTCCATCAGAGATTTCCACTCCTCTCAGCTCTTGTCAGCTCTGTTCACCGTGGATTTGGCCACAGTGCTAGTGACGGGGCTGAGATGGGACCCTTGCCTTCTAGGTATTTCGGTGAAGGTCCTTCCTAAAATTTTCACTCCAAACCTGTAAATAATATTAAAGTAAAAAATCAAATCTGCCTTCTACTACTGATGTCTTCTCTTCTGATCCATGAAGTAATCCTGGATAGAGCCACATATGTTCTTTACAATTCTCTTGATACTTTTTTACTCAAGTTGTAGTCAATGGAAGAGCATTACCTTCTGTTTTGACCTGCTGTAGTCCCTGAGTTTTTGAAAAGTCACCATTTCATTGGAATTCACTGTTACATAAAATCTATTAATGCCTTCACCAGGAGAGGTTTTCCCATTTTGCGGGCATTGCCATTTAATAAAAAAAATCATGGGCCTCATTTAAAAAAGAGTGAATTCACCTGGCTACAATTCAAGTTGCATTGCCAAAATAGATGCAAATTCATTTCTCAGTATTGACTAATTAGAGAATAGACTTGCCAAACAAGCGAACAGCGGTGATCGTTGTCCCAAGCGTAATCTGGCATAGTCAGTCAGATAGAAGTAGGATGAGAAGTCTTCCAGAGTGAGATGAATTCGACCAGTGAAGGGCAGTGATGTCAGTCTCACCATATCCCTCTATCTGCATTCTGTGAATATTCTATTTATTTCTATGTCACCTTGTCCCTAGGTCATGTTTTCATTTAATTGCAGTCACCATTGTCACTTTTGACTGAATTGTCACCACTGGAGCCCTGCCATCAACCCCCCAGTTCGGCAGTCTGAAGTGGTGAAGTGAAACAGGTGAATTCGGAGCAGTTCAACTAGTCATATTTGCACCTTCACATCACTCCACCACTTACAGTATACAATAGTATAAGTACCTGTGTATGTGCATGCAAAGTGCTCTGTAAAATTGTGACTATCATGGTCGCCTGAATTGGTCACATATTTGCCACTTTGCAGAGTTCAGTCAATAAGAGAACATGACAAAGTCAAGAATAGATGCAAATTCATAGCTCTACGCAACTATTGGGACTTTAGTCAATGTTTATATAATGTTTTGGATACTTTGTTGTTGATACTTTTGTTAGTTTCCAAAAGGAAATAATCAGTTTTTAGTGATAATTGAGCCAATACAATAGGTAAGAAAGTTTGGCTAATAGTCATAGGGTGAAATCAGGAAGTCAAGGGCACAGAATATTATCACAACAAGCTTTATTGAAAGTTGACAAGTAAGCATAATGGTCAAAAAAGTGGAAAAGCATTGACATTTTCTTTTAACTTTCAACCATATAAGTTAAAAGGTTTTTAGAGCTGTCTTTGAGAGTTTTGATGAGAATGTTCTGTCCACCCTAAAATTTTACCAGTATAGATATATGTAAGAATTTACTTTAGAATGTTAACATTTAAATCAAGTCAAATTTACCCATAACTGACATTATTTCCAAAAGCATAAGCCAAAGGTCACATGATATGACATGAACTTGATTCAATCAATGAATATTTATAAAGGCTTCTGCTGATTCATATAGTATCAAAAATAACTTTTTGAGGTAAACAAAATACATTGAAAGGTGACTTTCAACATGGCAATAAAACACAAGTATATGTTATATTTTATATCTTACAATGCAAAGGCTTGTATAAAACAGAGCAGGTCAACAGAGAGTAGAAATAAAATGGTTTCCAGCTCATTTATGGGTTGATGGTTGCGTTGAAACATCTGTCCTTTTTACACTTTTACAACAGCCCTAAGCACTGTCTGGTTTATTGGATTCCAACCTGCTGTAATCTACTCCCTGAACCTACACTTGATAAAACTACAATTAAATATTAATGGTTTATATCATAAACATGTTGCAGTTCAGAAATATAGAATATTCATTAATATACGTGCTTATTTGACTCTACTGAGTCTGAGTAATGAGAGTAATTTTTAAAATTTACTTTCATTTTACATGTATCATCATTGCATTTTGTATAATAATCCTATAAAGATTGCACTTAATTTTATGTCTTCTGTGCAAGTGAGAAATCCCATTAAAGGTTGAGCAGACTTTATACTGTCTTCGCAATTATAATGCAGAGCAGCAGCTTACATCATTTGAGAACTCCAGTTCCTTGAAGTTTACATGATTTAGATGTATTGATACTCATTAAAATAATGATTCAGTACAGTAGATATATTGGTTTACTTTCTCTGTGCAAAAGGCAGAAGCACATCACAATTGTTATTATGGCTTTTGTTGCAAATGGCAGCACACTAATATTTGTGTGTTTTGTAAATTCTATTAGCAGTTGTAAGGCTGTCATATACCACCCCTGGGAACTGGTGCCCTCATGAAGCACAATTACAATGAGGATATCTCATTATCTCATTGGCTTTAGCTTACTGTTCTGTTACCATGGTTTCAAATACACAGAGGAGTCTGAAAGTAAGAGCGTTGCTAACAAAGAAGATATCCTTGTACAATGACATCAGATCATGTTAGACAGGATAGACTTAATTAAATACCCCCTGAAGCAGGGCAGAAAAGGACAGATGGATAGATAAACAGATAATAGAGAGATATCACAAAAGATAGATAGGTAAACAGATTCATGCAGGAGAAAACAATGTTTTAGAATGGGATCTGCAGATTAAAAGTTAACAGGTAAAAGAGACTACACTCAGTGAACCTAATGTACTAGTAATACGTAGATGTATCAGTTAGCCCTAATGTTTTATTGGTATTAAGCAGAGCCAACTAAAATACACGTGTGTATGTTCAAATGAAACTGTAATTGCATCTTTCATCTATATAGAGTTCACACTTATACCTATATCATGAAAGAAACCTACATTTAAGATGCAGAAATAGTTATTTATCAGATTTTGAAGTTTTTAAAGTTACATTCTATAAATAAAAAATTAAACTGTATAAAAGACATTGATGCAAGTTTATTTCTTCATCCCATAAAGTTTAGTTTAATAGTAAATCAAGATTAACATGTAAATTGGATTTCAGGCCTTTTAAATCAAAAGTTTGTGGTTCATTTAGGCAACTGATTCTAAAAGAATGTCAAAGAATGTGCAACTGATACTTGCAATACAATACAGTTGTATGAATTTGGCAGTTTTGAAATCATGCATATGTCATGGTAAAACTTTCCCCTACACTTCCTGGTTACTGTTCATGTGTATGGCGCAGAGGGTGTGTCCTTGTCTTTGCATGATTTTGACAATTGTCATTGCTACCTATATGAAATTCAATCTTCCCTTTTGAAACCTTACCTTACAACGATTCTGCATTATACATTAACAGATATATATCTTTTTCTTTTTGCTTTGTTTTGTATTGAATATATGTTGTCAGGTTTCCTTGCAGCAAAATTGCATTAGAGTGGCATTAGTTGGAGTTTTTATTAGACTGGGGGGTATTCACCATTCAGGGAAGTGAGCTCCAAAGCCTTCGGCTCACTTCGCAAGTGGTATTATGCGCTCGCTGATGTCCTGCGCACGGACATCAGCATGCGCATTAAAGGGATTCCCGTCTCGGCGAGACCAAAAGAGTTGCCTCGCCGAGACTGGAATCCCTTTAATGCGCGTGCTGATGTCCGCGCGCAGGACATCAGCGAGCGCATAATACCACTTGCGAAGTGAGTCGAAGACTTCGGAGTTCACTTCGCTGAATGGTGAATTCCCCCTAGATGTCCATATAACTTAAGGCTGGTATACTTCATCTTACAAATATCCTGATGATAAAAACTCAGCCAAAACTTTGTTATTCAGGTCTGTTCATTTTGGTCTACTGATGGCTGCAATTGGAACGTGTATGCAGTCATTGGCAGATCATATATACTGACTCTAATGAGTGATCAGACATTTGGATAACCGTGACTGTCAGCTAAAGTACCTTTCTACCTTTAATTCAGGAAGTCGGGAGCTAATTGTTTGAAACTAGTAAGACAAAATATAATTTGCAGTCATGCCTTGTTTGTGTGTATATTAATTTATAAAGGCTGCTGAATCTAAAAATCTCAGCAACATGAGTGAACTGTATAAACTGGCGAATATAGTTTGTATTTTACTTAAGGCAAAAAGTACAATTGTAAAGAAATTTTTTTTTCTACTATTTTGTTGAAAAAAAAATCCAGTCTACTGCTTTGGCTTTGATTTATATGTAAGCATGTTGGTTACTTGCATATCATCACAGAAGTATCTTTTGCATCATGGTGGATATGTGTATAACAGTTCAAAGAAACAGTACTTGCTTTCCCTTGATAAAAGATATTCTGTGCATCCCATAATTCAAAATAGAATATATGTACTGACACAATACACGTGTTTCTTGTTTGCTCATTTTAACCGAATAGCACAAATTCTAACATTAAAGAGATCTTCGTTTTTAGTGGGTTCTGCATTTGCAACATTTTATTTCTATTTTGCTAATTGACTGGCTTGTCAGTTAAAAGCTGTGCCATGATTCTCTTTATGCCTCAATGTTTGCTTCTAGAATCTGCACATTACAAATTCCAGAAATCACTTTATTTTCCCTCGAGCATATCATGTGACTTAATGTGACAATAATGACATCCCTTGAGGTGTTAATTGATTTTGTCCTAGTAGAGAGGATAATTTGGCGTCCACAGTGCTTTTAGATCATGGGGACTGACTGTATGCCAAGGTAGTATTACTGTTAATGAACAGAAAACACACTGTCCTCTTTAAAAGGCAGTATGCTAATTATAACAAACAGACTACAGAGAGCCATAGGTCATTTATTTTTTAAAGAAAGCAAACTCTATACCCTGCTCATAAAATACACAATTGATTGCAAATTTGTAAATGCAATTCCTTACTCAACAAATCCCACTATCTATGTTCATTAAGAGGACAAAGTTCATGTAATATTAAATATGATAATACATTACAACTCTGGAAGATGTAAATGACTGAAATCCTGAATTCATTAAAAATCTAATTAGCTGGAAAACATCTTTGAAGGAGGAGATGTAACAATATTTCAGCTTGGCTTTTAAAAATGATTGTTTAAGTTCTGCCTTATCAAAACGATAAACATTATAGATAAAATAATATTACTTAACAGACTTCCAGCCATGAAAAATTCAGCTTGGTAATGATTTGAATGTTTTACTATTCAGAATTTGTACTGTAATCTCCTAATTTCTCAGTTTCATTGAATTAATTAAACTGCTTATACATACAGTGCTGGCCAAAAGTATTGGCACCCCTGCAATTCTATCAGATAATACTCAATTTC
>WMED01006860.1:0-18097 GCA_019650415.1 Pipa parva
GGCCAAAATTGAAAATAAAATGCATTTAATAAAAGTTAGTAATTTGTATTTACTAACATAGGCATTTTTTTCAATTTTTCCCAGACTGTTCCTTTAAGGGACCTGGAGGAGCTATAATGTCAATCATCATTTAGCCCCATCCAGTCCGACTTGGGAAAGAAAAGTCAGGCTGACAGAAAAGATGACAGAGAGAAACACTGTATAAAGGTACATTTAAAAAAAAAATACATCTATATTTACAAAAACGTTTCGTAGAACCTACATTAGTGTTAGAGTTTTGAGGTGACAGGTGCACTTTAACCATTCTTTTCAGTCCATGTCCCTGTGGATCTTACAGTCTGTTTCCTCCTACTGCATTATTTTAATAGTACATTTCTGGATTGTTCGAGTAAACTGGAGCACCTGAAGGAAACCCACACAAGTACTGGGAGTACATATGAATTCCATGCAGATGCTGCCGAAGGTGGACAATGAACCTAGGTCCAAACACTGCAAGACAGCAGTACAAGCCACAGAGCTCCCATACTACCCCATTATTTGGGCTGTACTTGTGAACCTTACAATGTATTTCCTCATCACAACAAATAAATCTTGTTGTCAGTCATGAGTCACTGATTAAAGAAAGCTCCAATTTATTCCAGTCAGGAACTTATTTCTTTCACACTGACAACAAGATGGATTTGGTTCCATGAGAGAGAACAAAGCAGAAGAAGCACATTAACAACTCTTTTTAATGAGAAAAATAAATAATAATAGATTCTAAAGTCTATTTGTGAAAACCATTCACTTAACATCATCTGCAACATCTACTTAACACTTGTGGATATTTCAGTGAACTGACAGTTACCCTTTAATTATTATGTTAAATGTATTTTTATAGAAAAAGTAATTAAGGGGGTAATTCATCAAGCCGCGAAGTGAGCTACGATCTGTTCGGCTCACTTCGCTAATAGTAGTATGCGCATGCTGATGTCCTGTACGCGGACATCATCATGCGCATTAAAGGGATTCCCGTCTCGGTGAGAACATAAGAGTTGCCTCACCCAGATGGGAATCCCTTTAACGCGCATGCTGATGTCCGCGTACAGGACATCAGCATGCGCATACTACTATTAGCGAAGTGAGCCGAACGGATCGTAGCTCACTTTGCGGCTTGATGAATTACCCCCTAAGACAGAAAACAGACCTGCTAATTATCACCAGTCTATGGGTGAGTCATTTTAAAGGCAGATCTGTTAATGGTTTTATATTAATTTCTCACTTGCTTGATTTACCGCTTCACAATTAAATGTTTTGTGATATTTTTGGGAGTCTGGTGTTTGACTCTATGTCCATGGCATGAATTATTTACCAGATACGATACAGTTAAATATTGCATTAAAGAAGAACTAAACTTTGGTTTCATTTCTTATTTGGCTTATCTCACCATTAAAAAGTTATGACTCCTGCATTGTGTTGTTTCCTAACAGTAGAAGGCATCCATTTTA
Organism: Pipa parva; assembly: GCA_019650415.1. NCBI lineage: Eukaryota > Metazoa > Chordata > Amphibia > Anura > Pipidae > Pipa > Pipa parva. The sequence continues at coordinate 1,488 of WMED01006860.1, forward strand.
CTGTTTTAGACACAACCTCCCTGTCTTATATAACTTCTAGAGTTTGGCCCCCCACCATGTGCACTGCTTGGGAATAAACTTAGGATTCTATAAAGGAGCAGTGGCCCCCATCTTTGCTGGATCAGGGACCAGTTCCCCTTGTGGCAAAGGTTTGATGGACCAAGAGGGTGGGGAGCGGGGCAACACATGTTGCCAGCAGCATGATGGCAACCCGCTTTATGCACACCATGTGGCCCAATACCAAGCGGCCAGTGGACCGGCACCAGTCTGTGGACCAACAGTTAGGGACCCCTGTTATAAAGGAAATTTTTACTTGATGCTAAAAAAAGTTATAATGTTGTGCTGGCTGTATCCCACCCTCATTCTTTATGTTAATTATACATGTATCTCTAATAAGGATCATGTTTCTTTAATTATGTGTGTTGGTCATTGAATCTTTTTCCTCTTTAAAAAGATTTGATGTTGGGTAATTTCTTATCTCTCATTAAGCACATTGGTACAAAGCGCATCAGGGTTCCTCCCCCCCTCTCCAATGATGTCAATTCTTTTGTTATTTTGTCTCACTTTTGTTGCTTTTCATATTGTGAATTGTTTTTATCTGGATGAAATAAAGTTTTTACTGCTGTTGGATGAAGCCACCCTCTTTTCTTACCCTGTTTGCTGGTTTACATTACTAAATAAAGAGTTTCCACTCGAGATTTGGTTATGATCCTACAAAATTCCTGTCCAGATCTGACTGAATGTGGGGAGAATGGATGTAGGTGAAACCTAATTCTCTCTTTGATCTACTCTGTGTTTATAAACATTTGGAATATATACCACTAATTTAAAACTTGGTGCACTTTGCATAAATGGATTACAAAACAAGATGTTTCCCATTTACATAATTAGGAAAATGCGTTCCAGATCTTAATCTTTAAACAGGGATCAATGCTTATTGTAGATTTTTTTGATAAAGGTGAAATGTATACAGTTCCCTCATTAGTAGCTAAATACAATTTGTCTAAACATGATAAGTAAAAGATGTTTCAGATTAGACACTTTTTTAAAATTATCTAAGGTGCCAGTCATGTAGCCTTTTCATCTAATTTTAAGTACCAGAAATGCCACAAAAAAAGGAAAATTTCCAATTGGATTAGCATGGCAGTTATTCAAATGCAGCGCTTGTAAGAATGTTGACTTTGAAGTTGATATTTTGTATTTTATTTCTTTATGGCTGTTTTTAACTTCACAGATGGCAGCCATGTTGTTAAATAGACCTCGCCAACCATCATTGTTTTCTATGGTGCTCTGGAAAATACATATTGAGAAAGTATGCCCTAAACCCAAATGATATGTAGCTAAATATCATATTTTTATAGACACAAGTTAATTTATTATATAGAGTTACTACACCTGTATTTGAGACATTTTCATTTTTTTAGTGTTACTGTATGTATAATTTTATTTATAAAGCGCCACAAATTTATGCAGCGCTGTACAATTCAGCAATGCAACTATAATACAGACATGGGAAAAGTTCATTATACAATACACATATAATACCACAAGAATACTTCACTTTAAGTGCCAGGTTGTGATAGACACAAGAGGATGGAGGTCCCTGCCCCATAGAGCTTACAATCTAAATGGGAGAAAGACTTACATAAATAGATAGAAGGGTAACAAGAGCTGTAACAATGTGCTGGGACACTGGTTTATAAATACATACAATAAGCATAAATAACAAATTAAGGATAAAATATAATTTTGACATTAAAATCTGTGATAAAAGTCAGTGATAGTGCTCTAAAATGTAATAAATAAGGGTGATCCTGAGGTGAGTACTTCTTAATTGTTACTAATTCCAGTACTTCCATCCCAGTACAATAGACAAACTGTAAGTAGTAGAGTAGGAAGAAGCAGCACAATGAATGGTAAATTAAACCATAAACTTTTATTGTGAAACAAACAGTGACAGTGACATGTTTCAGACAGCAGCCCTTTATCAAACTGAGTTTAATAGTGCTTGTTGCTCCATAAGGAAGGACTTCAGTTTAGATTTAAAAGTGCAGAGGGAATGTTCCTGGGGAAGATAAAGGGGTATAGAATTCCATATGTGAGGGGCAGAGAGAGAAAAGGGTATAAGACGAGAAAGGGCAATATTGGTGTGTGGCATGCAAAGCTGGTTGCTTTGGGAGGAGCGCTGCTGACGTTGAGGAATGTACAGGCATATGAGTGAGGAAATGTACAGAGTGAAGTGCCTTAAATGTCAAAAGGAGAACAATGTATTTTCCTTTTAAAGAAGAACTAATGCTCATTCTGAATTGGGGTGATTCATAATGGGGGGTGCTAATTATATTTGCTGATTACCTCATTTGCTCCAGTGCTTTACGATGAATGAGTAACAGTACTGAGAATAATTATAAATTTAGATTAGTTATGTATTTCTAGCAAGTAAAGTGTTGAATGCAAGAAAATATACATTATACCGTATCTACTCTATCAACGATTTAAATTAGTAAACAATATATACTGCATAAAACATTTACTTAACAGTGACAAATGGACTGGCAAATAAATGACCAAATAATGACCAAACTGTTCCTTGAAGACAGATGAAAATGGAACCGCCCCAATTTCCAGCAGAGCGGAAGCAAGGGACAATCAGGGTGGTTTGACCCTAATAATTTTGCTTTTAATGCAGTTGTTGGATTGTGGGTGCTTGAACTATGTGACATCACCATACTATTACTATAATATATGAGTAATATTCTAGTATACTCTAGTTATTTACTGCCTCTTTGACTGTAGTTAAGTCGCTGGTACTGTAATATTCCCCAGTTTAATATGTTGATTATGCAGCTTGTTTGTGTAGCACTGTGCACTGTCCTTTGTGTGAACCTTTTCCCAATGTAGGCGCACCTCCAGCACCTTCAGTCACCTGTTTCTGCAGTTCTCTGATCTGTTTTGCTTCTCAGATTGTCAGCCACTTCAGCTGCTCTGCCACTGCACTGCTAAATGATCTACTATGTGCTTGCTGCCAAGCACTCCTGGAACTGAACAGCGTTTGCCTCCCCCCCATCACCAGCAGCCCTGTCCTTAGCTGTAACATTTACCTTCTTTCTCTATGCAGGCTGCCAGTTCTTAAAGTATTAATTACTCAGCACTCCCACCCAAGTTATTCTTTGGCAGTTTCTGGTCTATCTATTATTTCACTGCTTTTGCATATTACAAGGCAGCTTGTTCATATTTAGCCTAGAATAAGCTGCATCTAGATGTGCTGCATTTCAGTCCATCTCTGGTAGAAGTAGCATGTGGATCCCTCAGCTCTCAGAAATATGGAAACAAACTGCGTGGGCCTGGAAGGGAGCACAGTACCCCAATTAAAAATGCTAAAATGCTATTGAGTTTTTTAAACCCACAAGTTCCTGATCTGGGGTAAAAACATGTGACAGATTTGTGCTGGGTGTAAGAAAACTCACACCACTGCTTGTCCATTGGTAGCACTAACTTACCTGCCCTAGTTAAAGTAATAAGGTTGCCAACAAATTTGCAAAATTGCTGTAAAATTGTTCCTGTTCTTCACACATTAAATTGCAAATAAGAAAACAGGGTTCAAGGAGCATATGGGAAACTGGTAGCAAAGCTACAATTTTATTTGTGCCAAGACATGTTTTGGGGTTGAATACCCTTTATCAAATGTACCTGCCCTAGTGCAAATGTTTCAGCTGTAATGCACAGATTGCAATTAAGTTCCACTTGCATTTTAAATCAGGTTCAATGTAAAGGATTTTAACTGCAGCTTTATCTACTACAATCAATTTAGGGACTGGTCTGAAACCATGCTAGCTGTCTGTTTACCTTGTGAAAAACAACGTTTAGATATTTGATGTAGTGATAACTGGCAGATTTAAAAATGTTGACTTTGAGGTCTGAGATGACAAGGCAGAGTTTTTCTTTTTAGGTAATTAAAAAAAACAAAACTTTTCCAATGTTAGCAAAGCTTTGAGGTAATACTAATAGGTTCTTTGGAACCCTCTGCCACTAAGTCAAATGAAGGGACCCAATAACAGAAGATTCAATTTGAGATATTTTAAACCAGAACAACCACTACAGCACTGTCTCCCCTGCACCGTCTAATACCACTGCAGCACCATCCCCCTGCACCCCGCTAATACCACTACAGCACCATCCCCCTGCACCCCGTTAATGTCACTACAGGACCATCCCCCTGCACCCCGCTAATACCACTACAGCACTGTCTCCCCTGCATCTTCTAATACCACTACAGCACTGTCTCCCCTGCACCGTCTAATACCACTACAGCACTGTCTCCCCTGCACCTTCTAATACCACTACAGCACTGTCTCCCCTGCACCTTCTAATACCACTACAGCACCATCCCCCTGCACCTTGCTAATACCACTACAGCACTGTCACCCCTGCACCAAGGTAATACCATTATAGCACCGCCCCCTGCACCCCAATAATACCACTACAGCACTGTCCCCCCTGCACCCCGCTATTAGCGCTACAACAGATTCGAGCCAGGGCTGGAGAATGGAGGGGAGCACCCAGGAGGACAGTGTCCCCTCTGCCATAAGCATAGGCTACCTACCCCTAGGCCTGGCCCTGCCTATAGTGTTTGATTAGCAAATGTTATTTATTTTCAGCGGACATCACATTAGCAAAAGTTTCTATTATGTTTCAGGGTATCTAAATACTATTGTCATTCTTGTAGGAATGTTTGGTAGCTGTGATGCATCTTCCAGGACTGGGTCATTCAAGGGCATTCCTTTCTGAAAATAACCAGCTGTTGTCACATAAAAATTTTGTAACATTTGTATCAGATGATGTCTCTGGATATTAAGACAAAAACAATCAACATGCTTTGTTTTTGTGAAGGAGTTCACTAGATTGTTAGTGCATATCTTCTGCACTTTATGAGCTGAAATTATATCTCTAGCATAATACATCTGCTGAAAAGGTTTTTTCGGAATTCGTAAAGAGAGAAACTTTAACCAAAAAGTTTTGTTCCTTCTGCAAAAATGTGTCCAGTTTCACATAAAGTGCTAAAATTGCACAACTAGCAAGTATATACCTGCTCTTTTAGTGTACATTATTAGTTTTACTTTCTTCATTTGCAAAACCTTTTCCTTTTTGATCAAACATCTGATTTTAAGATGGCAGCACGTCCAAAACTCCAATTCAGAAAATCCCATCAGCTGTGCCATACTCAGGATCCGCAGCACATAGGTTTCCTGCCTTTATTAAATACATTTCTTAAAGTGCACCTGTCACCTCAAAACTGCCGTGTTTCCCTGATAGTAAGACACCCCCGATAGTAAGACGTAGTGGGGGTTTAGGGGGGGTGGGCTAATGTAAGACGTACCCCGAAAGTAAGACATACTGGTAGTAAACTGTACTGATTGGCCCAGCGGCTCCTGCATGAGGAAGAAGAAGCCACACCTCTACCCAGCACCGCAGAGGAATTGTTCCGGTACCAAGTAAGCAATTCACAAAATGCAGAGAATTTGCCCGGCCGCTCCAATCCCCTTTAGCTTGTTTATAAGATCCGGGTGCCAATAGATTAAAATAAAGTATATATATGTGCAAACTTACTGTGTCTGCCGTCCCACTTTGGGTCCGACTGGCATTTATCAGTGTCATTGCTGTGCATCTCAGAAAATCATGATGTACTGAACCCAACCTTGGATTCACATCGGCACTTTCAACATACTCGGTGTATTATCTGTACGATTGCATATTTCAATTCCGGATAGGTAATGATTTACATACCGTATATAAACTTTAAATCTATTGATTTTTACTAAACAAAACTGTACTTATGAGTGGATATACAAGTAGAAACGGCTGGTAATTGGGCTATAGTGGGGAGGGTCAAAGCGCAGCATTGGCCAATCGATAGCAAGCTGAAGGTAAGCCGGAAGTACACGTACAAGGTGTAGACTATTTAAACCGGCATATAATGATGTAGTTCATGCCAATATAAGACATACCCCGAAAGTAAGACATAGTGGGACTTTTGGGGGTAAAAAGAATGTAAGACACTGTCTTACTTTCGGGGAAACATGGTAGTACTAATTTAGGTTCTACTAATGAAATAAACATTTTTGTAAATATATATGTATTTTAAAAATGTACCTTTATACAGCGTTTATCCCTGTCAGCCTGACTTTTCTTTACAAAGTCGGGTTGGGCAGAGCTAAATGATGATTGACATTATAGCTCCTCCAATCAGATCCCTGCTTGATCGTGATTTAAGGGTAAGAAAAGTTGGGCTGACAGGGAAGATAACAGAGAGAAACACTGTATAAAGGAACATTTTTTCATACATATATACCGTATTTTCCGGACTATAAGGTGCACTTAAAATGCTGAGAATTTCTCAGAAATCGAAAGTGCGCCTTATAGTCCAGTGCGCCTTATATATGAACCAGACGTAAGTTGAATATAATTTGACTTGCGGTCTGAGCTATGGTTTATTTACTGGTAATGTGCTGCTCCTTATAGTCTGGTGCGCCTTATATATGAACCAAGATTGCTTAAAAGGTGCTCATAGAAAGTGTGCCTTATAGTCCGGTGCGCCTTATAGTCCTGAAAATACGGTATATATATGTACAAAAATGTTTATTTCATTAGTATAACCTAAATTAGTATTAGAGTTTTGAGGTGACAAAGCCATTTATTCTTCCCATGTTTACACTGACATTTTCTATAGACAACCCAATGCAGAGTGTCCGTGTCATATATCTTATAAAGAAATCATCTAGAATTAATTTTTCTGTGGAAAATTCAGCACAAATAAACATCTCCAACATTCGAATGTGTCATGATGAAGGGTCAGTAAACTCAACCAACAAAGAGTACATTTTCTCTACATATAAATCATTGATGAAATCAAGGCATCTAAAAATTAGGGCTGGAATAGCTAGGATCAACTAGCATGAGTTAATTTTTATGATGCTTTGCAATTGCAGAATCACTAAGGGCGTGACTGACTAAAGGGAGAATTTACCTGTCGAATTCACCTCGCTACAATTCGAGTTGCATCTCCAAAAGAGTCATTAATTCACTTCTCATTAATGACTCAGTGAGGAATAGAATGGTTCGAGCAAGCGAACAGTTGAGATAGCTGTCGGATGTGCTGTGTGGCATAGTCAGTCAGATAGAAGTAGAATGCAGAGCCCTGCTATCAGCCCCCTAATTTGCCACTCTGATGTGGCAAAGACAAATGGGTGAATTCAGAGCAGTATATCTAAGGGGGGAATTCACCATAGTGCAAAGTGAGGTCCGGATTCTTCGCCTCACTTCGCACATGGTGTTATGTGCTCGCTGATCTCCTGCACGCGGACAACAGCGAACGCTTTAAAGGGATTCCAGTCTCGGCGAAGCAACTCGAGTGCTCTTGCCGAGACTGGAATCCCTTTAAAGCGTTCGTTGATATCCATGTGCAGGATATCAGCGAGTGCATAACACCATGTGCAAAGTGAGGTGAAGGATCCGGACCTCACTTTGCACTATGGTGAATTCCCCCCTAGTCGCAATCACTCCTTTGACACATTTTGCTACATAATCAATAATAGAAGTACCTGAGTACATGCACGCAAAGTGATGTGAACTGCTCCATAAGATCACAACTATCACAGTCTCCTGAATTAGTTGTGTATTTGCCACATTGCAGAGTTTGATCAAAAAGTGAATATGAGGAAGTGACGAATAAATGCAAATTTAGAGTTTTACTTGACTATTTGGCCTTTATTCAATAAAGCCCTAAATATCTTGAACAATGACCTGCATGATCAGCTGCTGCTAAAGGCAAGTTGTGCTTGTTTAAATACTCTGTGAAAAGTGTTTCTAGTTCAATAGGTTGGTGAAAAAGGTCACACTAGCTTGACTGGTCTCGCACTAACTTGACTCTGGTTTGACATTTATAGGGGTAATTCAGCAAGCAGCGAAGTGACCTACGATGCGTTCGGCTCACTTCGCAAATGGTAGTATGCGCATGCTGATGTTCTGCACGCGGACATCAGCATGCACATTAAAGGGATTCCCGTCTCGGCGAGGCAACTCTTTTGTTCTTGCCTAGAGGGGAATCCCTTTAATGCGCATGCTGATGTCCGCGCGCAGGACATCAGCATGCGCATACTACCATTTGTAAAGTGAGCCGAATGCATCGTAGGTCACTTCACTGCTTGTTGAATTACCCACTTAGCATTCCTTAAAGGTGCTCTCGCTTCCTGAATTTTACATTCTATAGTGTGGCAAAGACCCTTGTAAACTATTAAAATATTAGGTTAAGGGTTTAGGATTAATATTGTCATGCTTTAAATGTTATTGCATTAATATATTTTATATTAGTTAATATCTACATGTGAATTTAACCATTCACATCAGGCCCTGTTACAGTGGAGCTTGCAATCTTATTTCCCAGCCACCAGTACACAGAAACTAAGGGCTATTATCAGAATGATTCTGAACTGGGGCAGAAAAATTATAAACATCACTAACCAAATTGCTGAAAAATATTCTAACATTTCCTACGCTTCAACTAGCGGTGTTATTGAATTATTTTATGAGCTGTTCATAATTACAAAAGAGATAAAACAGGTGAGAGATAGGGAAAATCTGACAGACTTGTAATTTCAACAAAATGAGCAAGCGCACTAGTAAAAATCTGCTTCTGCGCTTGCTCATTTCAGAGGAACTGAGGAGTAGCTCACCGGTTGTCAGTAGCAGAAGAGATTGAGATTGTGAACAGAGAAGGGGCAGCGCAGTAGTGCAGGTGCTGCCTAAGAGTCATATCTATGATTATCTCCCCCCTCCCTCATCCTAATCACCCCTAAACTAAACAAGCCTAAAACTCCTCTTTAAGTTAGGTTAAGGGGATGTCTGCCCTTTATAGGAACTGCCAGCAGCTTAGGGGGTAAAATAGAGAATTATTCACAGACTCTTCCTCCCTCAAGATAAAGTATGAGAGTTGGGGTCAGTATAACTGCCTCAGATAAACTTATTACCCAATAATATTATTACCACTTGGGGTAAGGGTAAGGGGAGAAGGTCTAGCAAACCTTCCCTCATAGTGAATGCTCCCTGCCCCAACACCTGGTACAGGGGGAGAGTGTGGGGCCCCAGGAACACCAGCATAATCAAATAGTCAACAAAGTAAGGGGTCATAAACAGTCACAGTGGATGCAGATGGGACCAGGCCTGTAAACAGGGGTAGGTCACCCTGCTGCACTGGTGCATCACTGGAAGAAAAGGCTTGACTTTGAAATGCCTTTTCTGTGCTGTTTTTCTCCTTCCTGGTTTGAGTTTTGATGTGTCTGTTGACTTTTTTGAAGGGGAAGTAAAAAGATAAAATTGTTTTTTGCTATTACAATTATTCTTCCAAAACAAAAGTTGTTTTATTTTTTTTTTTTACTGACATCATATTTGTGTTCATTTTTCCTCAATCCCGGTGTGCTCAAATTGCTGCAAATGCAATGCCTTTTCCAGTTGTATTATTTTATTCCCAGGCAATAAGCACAGCATTTGCTTAAAAACTAAGCAGCTTGCATGCATTTATAAATTACTTTAAATATTGTACAACGGCCAAAAGACAAGATATATAAAACGTGATTGTTTTGATTTTTTTTTCTTTGCAATTTAGAACATCAGAACCCAAAACGAAAACATATTTATTTAACAAATTAGAACCTAAACAAAACCAAGACACAGCAATGAGGTCAGATCTGAAACACAGGAGTCTGTGCACATCTCTCCTAGCGACGTGTTCCCTGGGAATGATGATGTAATAGTTACAGTCGTGAGATGGCTTTCCTTGGTAGCGCACAAGCTAAAGACTTTCTCTAACTTTAATATCGTTTCAAACTGAAGGAAATTCATTGCAGTCAGACGGCCACAATGAGACCTAATGTACCATTTGCTGTCAGTTTGGCTAACAGTAGGCATTCCCCCATAATCACCTCTTGAGAAAAAAATAAAACCAAGAACACAGAATCTCTGCAGATGGTTATGAGGTTGGGTGTTCATTTGTAATTAGAATTTAGGGCATCAGTAATAATCTATTAATTTAACACAGCAGCCCTGATCTTGGAATAAACAGCTGCTGCTCTGATTACAGAATGAAACCCTCTGGAAAGCAAGAGCCTGTTATTGTAATGTAAGAAGTCGATTTTTCTGAGTTTCTTAACCATTTGTCTGTTATTCATCTCACATATGTGGTACGCTCATTAGAAAGGTTAAGTAAAAGGACTGCAGTTTAAAAACCCAGCGTGGATGAAAAGAACATTACTGTTACAATAGAAGTTTGGAATAAATTGGGGGTGGTCACACTGTGCTTGAAGAGACAGTATTGATGTAAAGGCTTGGCATAGCTTAATTGTGTTAAGAATTTCAACAGGGTGAGTGAAGAACAAATGCAGTAAACTAGCCAAGATTCATAAACCTAAGGTGAATTAAAGACCACTAATGAGTTTAAAGGTATCAAAAGCTGGCAATGCATTTTAATTGGAAACTTGGCATTGATTTATTATGCCTGGGAATGGATGGCTAACACTGACCCACCCAGAGGGTAACATAGAAGCTTCTCCCCCTACAGGAACTCTCTGGTAGTTTTACCATAGCCCCAATTTCTGAGGCTTGATAAATATGTAGTTCAGATGATTATCATGCAGAGTGTTGCAGGACACACAAAAAAGAGAAGGTATGATTATCTAGAAGATGTGTCTACAGTGGAAAGCCACTAGATGGAAGTTAGAGAAGATTAGGGCTGTTGGTTAAATAAATCTACCACAGGATAACCAGGATAGAGAGACTTCTTATGTTAGCTCACCTTAGGGAGGAAGAGTGACAAAATAGGGAGTAGTTACCTCAGTAGTTCGTAGTTCAACACCCCAACAGGAGGTTAGTGGCCTACAGGGCCAGTGCATGTCCTCTGAAGATTGAGGCTGCACAGCATAGTGAAGCTGCAGATCAGGCTTAGGGATCAGGGGAGAGACCTCTCGCAGAGAGAGGGCCTCTGGAATCCCTCACAAGGAAAGTGGGGACTTCCTGGAATCCCCTGGCTGCCACTGGGATGCAGTGTTGAGTGGGGGTTGTGGACCGGAGTGGTAACTATGAATGTATCTGGTTGCAAATTATATACTGTGTGTTTATAAGGTCTGTGGTTAGGTAACTGTATATATATCTGCATTCACCAATGTTCTCTGGTAATTGCATATGTTTACATTTACTTTATTCATTCATATAGATGCAAGCTATGAATGTGATGTAATGTACTGTAACTCTGGATAGTGTGAACTACAACTCCCTGCAACTATTATAATTTATATGATCCTCTGCTGCTACTTGTTTTATTTAATAAATATAGATCCTTGTTATGAGAGAACCACTGGTGCCCTGTATATTATTTGATGCTGCACCACATTTATTAAGTATTTTGCTAACTACATTGTTAGCTCACTCCAATTGGTAAGCGGGGCCTGATACCCTGAGGGGGATTGAGGTAGCCTGGTTTATGCACTTAAAGGAGAAGTGCATGGTAAATGTAGTGTATAAACGGTCATTAGTAAATACTGTTTAACAACCCCATTACATTTTTGGTGTCCAAACATGTGGGGTTCGATGGGTAATGTTGGTGCAGTTAGTTATGTGAAGTTTGATGTTGTAGTGGGACCCAGATGATCCCTGAGATTGAAGTATGTTGTAAACTCATTTTTATTTGTGAGGAAAATATAGCGCCTGGGGTTTTCTGTAATTTTTTTCCCTAGGATGCATGTGTGTTTTGGCGGGAAAGTTTCCCAGGGTTTAGCAGCAAGCCAGTTGCCACGTGAAGGCGTGGCCTAAATTATGACCTGGCTTTACTGCAGCCATTTTGAGAGAGTTGTTGGAGCTGATCTATATTTGTTATTTATCTAATATTTGCTATTTACCATGGATGCTAGAGCAAAATCTATTCTTCCTGAGCTGTCAGCTAATTCAACTGTGCAGTATGATACTTGCATGCATCTCTTCTGGCTGGTGGGGACTACCTCCATCAGGGACAAGCGGCTGATGTTCCCATCTACTAACTCTGTGTTTTGCTTGATAGCCTATATACCTATTCATCAATGTGGACTGAGCTTCAAGAACTTCCTGCTGAATACAAAAATGTAATCATTTAAAAACTACAAATAAAACAACCAGCTGCAAACTGCCCTAGAACATCTCTATATGCAACACGCTAAAAATGAATTCCAATATGAGCATCCCTTTTTATTGCCCAAAGTTTACTCAAGTACTGGTACATTGTGTCATAGCAATAAATCAGATTCTCCATTATGGATGTTAAACTTCCAAATTGCTGCTTGGCTGGGATTGTGCTCCCTTTGGGAGTAAGAATACTACATCTGCAGATTGGTTATGCAGCTGGTTCAGCCCTTGACACAAAGCCAGACATTAATGATTTCTTAAAGCTTTGTGATGGAACCAATGTGCTGAAATAAAGGACAGATATATATATATATACAGTATATGTATATCTGCCTCTGGCCCTGATGCTCAATTTACTTTACCTTTGTCCATATTTCATGACTTCCTGATTCAACCAATAGGTTTAAATGTAATTGGAAAGTTTCCATTCTTCATCTATATTTTTATTAATATGAAAAATAAAATTGTGTCTATGTTACTATTATTTACATTCCCCCCCCCCTTTTTTTTTTTCTTGACATAACTGTTTACATATCTTATTGGCTTCCTTGGAATGTCAATTTGGTGTACTGTAGACATATAGAATAATTCACAGTGGTTCTGGAAATATCAATCCCTTTCATTTCAAATCTTATATATGACTATAGTTCCAACAGAAAAGAGTTGAAAAATGAAAGGGACAAGTACCCCCTGTTTTTCTGTGCACTTTGAAGTTTGCTATAAAATGTGCCAATGCTTATTCCTTGCTTAGAGTCACTACTTCTAACTGCCCATCTCCTCCATTTATTGAGTAAAGTATGTAAATCCTTCCTAGGGTTTCATGGACTTTTTCTGCCCAGGTTACTGCTATATAGCCACAATAGACTACAGGACAAATAACTGACTTAATGTTATATCTGTCATTGCTGTCATGTTATCTAAGAGCCAAAATTGCATCAAGATATTAGCAAATCATTCACTCATTCACGTTCTAAAAGATTAAACATGGCAGCACATATGTATCTTAATGCAAAGCCAAAAACAAGGCAATAACCAGGTCTTCAGTTTACAACTGATTCCATCCTTTATTTTACATTGCATCATGGGAAATGTAGCCATTTACGGATCAGTAACACCACATAAAAAGTTTGAGAAAAATACTGAAAAAATGTTGCCTTGAAATTGAATTACTGATTTGTATTGTTTTAAGTTTGTTTTTCTTTTTTTTTTTTTTTGGTGATTACAGCCATTTTTTATTTGTTAAGTAAACAAATCCCTGTCTATTATTGTTTCATATGGATATTTAGATAGGAATACTATTTAAATACTAGTAGGAATACTACACAGGAATAACTGTCATATCAATCCATTTTTTGGGGTGTTACTTATGATGTAAACCTATAATATTTCTACATCATAGTGAAAGGGAAACAATGCCAATAAAAACAATAGATGTCTTTGTTATCTCTCATTGTTTGCATCTTGTGGGTACCTCTAGAAAATGAAAGTGACTTACAGGTACCTGTAGGTATGTATGGATGAACTCTATAAATGTAGCTAATTTTACAATTCTTCCTCACAATACTGGAAAAAGGAATGGAATATGTTATTGGTCAAACAAACTCCATTCCATGGGGCATGAGGTCAGCCTCTACCTTCACACATGGGAGGGGTATAGATTCCAAAAGACTCCTGCATTTTAACTGGTAGTTTGTTGGTCATTTGGCTTTGCAAGTAGACACTTTGCTTAATTTGTTATAGTTCCCTTGTGACAATTCACTTTTAACTGGTTTGTTGCTATGCGTTTGAAATTGTGAAACTGTACATTTCATTCTACGTTTGGCTTTGCAAAGTGATTTGCTATTGATTCGAATGGGTCGTTTCCAAATAATTTTTATTTGTGGCACATCTATAACCATCATTTTGCTATTTTTTGTTATGAAAACAGTTTTCGTAAAATGTGTCATTTAACCATGTACCATTTTCTGCTTCTACATACAGTAGGTCCCTTATCTTAACTGCACTGATTAATCTCACCAAGCTGAACTAATGAAAACAATGGTTTCTTTTCTTCAGGGAAGAAAGCTACTGCTTAGACTATAATTAGCTTTTCTAGTGTATCCCTAATACAAATGCACATAGCAAATCACACAGGCAGGGAAGGAATGGTATTCAGAGGCCCAACAAAGAGAAATGTTATTATTATTATTTATTCATTCTTATATAGCGCTACTATTTAACGCAGCGCTTTTACAGAGATTCATCATTCACTTCAGTCCCTGCCCCATGGAGCTTACAATCTAGTTTCCCTAATTTATCACACACACACAGATGTATGTTTTTGGATTGTGAGAGGAAACCGGAGTGCCCGGAAGAAACCCACACAAGTGCGGGGAGAACATACAAACTCCATGCAGATGAAGTCCAGGGTGGAAGTGAACCTAGGACCTCAGCGCTGCAAGGCAGCAGTGATAAACACTGAGAAACCGCACTGCCCATAAATAGAGATAAAATCGCTGTTGTCAGCCAGGCCAAAAGGTGTTACATAATGTATCTTTCTGCAACTGGTTTTTTAATGTCTATCAGGCAAATTTAGTAACTATCAAACTTACTCTTCCCACTCAGTTAGATGGCATACAAAGATATCAGGATACTTCAGGGCTTACATTATCTGTTGGAAGAGTCCAATGTTAGGCAAGATGTTTGGGCAGTGACATTTGTCACATTGTGGGTGTTATTCAGATTCCCATAGCAAATCTGAGACAATTTCCCCATTGTAAAGTTGCGACAATTGTTTAATGTTAAGATTGCGACAATTTTCCCATAATAAAGTCACTACTGTGACAATATTCTCATTATAAATATGCGACTGCGACAGTAGCAGCCTATTGGGACTGTCTTTATCTGGTGAATTTGAACCTATATGCAACAATTTGGACTTTAATGAATAACCCCCACTGTAACTCTTCCCTTCAAGAAACCATATATTTTCCTTTAATTATCCATATAATCAATGCTAAAGAAAATACTTAACTCGACAATATTCACTTGCATTGGGAAACTAGTGGAAGATGCATCTTTGAACAGGTGTAAAAAAAAAGCCCAAAAATTCAATAATGCATTCTGGAGGTACACATCATCATACAATTTACCTGTGTATTGAAACAGAACATTTATGATCATGGCTAAAATATCTTATTTGTTAGTTAAAATCAAAGTGAAAGCTTACCACAACACACTGTGTCCAGCTTACAGGAGTAGGGATGTGGGACTTTAAAGAAAATTTGCATCTTAAAACTTCATTTTTTTGGCACTGGATGGGAATGGTACCAGTTTGTCATTAGTTGTTGAAAACAATCCTAGTTAAATGAAAATCTTAGAACAGTGTTACAAGCAAACTCAATGTTAGCATTTGGACATTCAAACTTATAAAATGCAGTTTATAGTTTAGATTGTTTAGAAACTGTTGAGCTGTTGTTTTATTTGGGTCAAAGAGAGAAAAACATTATGTGAACCAGTTCTATTTGACCTTATGTTAGACACTACAGCTAATGGAAAAGATGGAAGTTTCAGACACTTGAAACACTTTTGATGATACATTTATCAACGGGAAATACAATCAGTCAAAAAAATTACCATCTGGATATTATATCGGCCACATGGTAGTCAGCTGCTAGGAAAGAAAGCCAATGTCTTTGTGCAGAAGATCCTGGAACATGTCTACCCAGTCCAGTTTATTAACTCTTATAGGGGTTATTCACTAAGGTGTAAATTTGACTGTCGAATTCACAAACAGCGGATTCCCATAGCAAATCCGCAACAATTTCCCCATTGTAAAATCGCAACAATTGTTTAATGTTAAGATTGCGACAATTTTCCCATAATAAAGTTGCAACTGCGACAATGTTCTCATTATAAAGACGCGACTGCGACAGTAGCAGCCTATTGCTACTGTCTTTATCTGGCGAATTTGCATCTATATTCAACAATTCTGACTTTAGTGAATAACCCCCTTAATATTAAAATTAGGAATCTCAGTTTTTATATATCAGAAGTTACTAAGATTGTATTTGATTTTTATGATATATTTTAGGATACATTTGCATATAAGAAAGGTTCCCTAGGCCAAAAGAGGGAGGATGAGTATTGTAAAGTGTTAGGCTAGGTTCACAATAATGTATCATGTGCTGTGCATCATATGCTAGTGTGAACCTAGCCTTAAGGTACTGAATGGGTGAAGAGCAGCCTTTGCATACTCCTGTGGACTGTAGAATTAACAGAACAAGTGATTCATCTTGGAGATTTTTCCCATGTAACAAATGGATAGATTGTTTCTAGAACTTGCAAGCAGTGTGACATATGGTCTAGAAACTTCGGGGGGAATTCATCAAAGTCCGAATTCGCATGAGTTGTTGGCTTCGCGACAATTCGAG
>WMED01006861.1:0-18093 GCA_019650415.1 Pipa parva
ATCTGTATCTATCTATCTATCTATCTATCTATCTATCTATCTCTATCTATCTCTATCTATATAGAGGTCATCAGATTTGAGGATCTATGCTAAATTGGTTTGGTTTGTCTTTGCAGAGTTCTGTAAAAAATAGAATATATAATAATGAATAAATTGTTTTCATCCTACTCAAAAGCTATTCTTTATGCCTGTTCCAAATGTTTGTTAATCTTACTGAACTATAAATCCATCTTTATTGACATCTTGTTCAAATAATCCCTCATAGTGTCAGCCTATTGCTATCTGTGGACACATGTTATTGGTATATATGCAGAGGTCATTGCCCTGTTTAGATGTTTAAGGAAAAGGGTTTCAGATCTGTTACTCTAAATACAATACTAACACATGTATTTAAAATGTAATACTGCAATATGGATTAAATCATGGTAAAATATTCCAAAAATATAAAAATATATGTAGATATAGCAAAGGTGACAAATAGGTATGGATTATTTTATTTCTTTTCTAAAAAATGTCCTAAAGCACTTTACAATATATTTTACCATTGAAAATAGTAAAGAAATAATTGAAAACGGCAGCTTACAGATGGGTATGGAATTTAATTAGAATTCTAGTGTAACACTATTGATATGATGAGGTGGGAAATTCATGTCTAGATGTTTTGCCATAATCACAATTTATTGGTAGAGTCAGCCATTTCCTGACTTGACCGCCTTACTCAGGCTAACTATTTTTGTGGTGTACACCTGTATAAAGGCTGAAGAAAGAAGTTAATATGCACACAACTCTGAATTGTTTTATTTACAAGACACATCTCTATAGTGAGAGTTACCTGAACTAATGAGTCACCCTCAGTGTATTCAAGCTTTGGCCCTTGTGATAAACTTTAAAATTATACAAAAAGCACCGTATTAAAATCACTCTCAGCTATATTTTTTAGTCTACCCAGAATGCATTAACAAAGTAATGGGTTTGATTCTGCAAGGATCTTAAATCTTGAGCATTTGGTACAGGCTGGAATCCATTTTTAGCTGGTGTCCATTATGTATGTATGTATAATTTTATTTATAAAGCGCCACAAATTTACGCAGCGCTGTACAATTCAGAGATACAAGTACAATACAAACAAGGGAAAAGTACATAAAACAATACAAGTAAAATATAACAAGGGTACATCAAATTAAGTGCTAGGTAGTGATTGACACAAGAGGTTGGGGGTCCCTGCCACAAGGAGCTTACAATCTAAGTTGGAAGTATGGAATTAAAACCTCTTGATACAAAGAATTTCACCATTTATAAATGTATGCTACTAGGGTCCTTAGAGCAATGTGTGCCCTTTAAAGCAGCATTTAGCAACTTTATTGTATCCTGCATGAGAATTGTTTAGTTTAAACATTATTGAACAAGTACATATTCTACAATTCCATAGTAATGGGATCACCAGAGATCCCTGCTTCCATTAAAATCTATAAATGGAGTATTTCATGGTGCTGATTGGAGGAACAGTATGGAAACACCCATTTATGTAAATAGATGCAAATATGTAGAGAGATGGCCACTAGGGGTACTGCTTTACATGGACTACACAAATTATTATCATGTTTAAATGTTTCTTTCTGCTTATTGCATTAACCCGATAAAAGTCCCCACTTACCAAAATAAATAAAAAGAACTAGAGAAAGTTATAAAACATAAGCCAGTATATTTGTTTACTGAACAAGTAAAGGAACAAAATGTAAAGTAATAATTTCTTATAAAATGATCTATTTTCTTTTTAAATAGCCCACAATGCCCCCCTTGGATCCCAATAAGTGAACTTTTTTGTTTTGGGTGTCACAGGAGTGGTTGGGCCACCTATTGCCATTCCTGAACTGAGGTCTACGGAAGGTGGCTCTGGTGCCAATTCTGGAATGGGGCCCTGGAATGACGAGTGATGCAACTGACAGGCCCACAATACTACACATAAAGCTACACATATGGCCTTGTAATAGAAATATCCCTGGGCAATATAATGACATTGGTACTGACTCAGGAATAGCAGGAATAATAAAAGAATGTGTCAAGAGCACAGTTTTGGCTTCATAATAAAATAAAAACCCCTTACATTTCCACTGATACTTCACCTCCTCCCTCCATTGCAAAAAAGTGATAATGGACGATCCCTTATTGTAAAATCACAAGGGTGCTGGGAGTTGTAGGCTACCACCGGTATTGCACATTTATTTAAGATTATGCAGAGAACATTCTAAAGGTTTTAAGAGATCAAGTCTGCATTTCCTTTGCTAAAATTCTGCAATTGTTCCCTCTGTTAAATAAGTTAAATGAATCAAGTACTTAATTTTTGCAATAGAATAGAACTATTTTTACAGAGTATATGTTTCACATAAAACGCTTTGTCACACTGGTTTTGTTTCCTTGACGACCAGATCTTTCTAGCCAAACCTCACACTGTTGGGAAAAAAAGTATTTTACAATTTTCCATTGCTTCTGCTGATTTCAACCAACGACTTCATAGAAATATCGAATATCAGTATTAGCATGCATGATCTACATACTTTATGTGTGTTTACTGCAGATAATCTTTTTACATTATGTTAAGGGAAAATTAGGTAAGATTTGAAGGGAAAATCATCAAAATGCAAATGGTCTCTGAGTTCTACAAAAATACATAAACTGAAGGACTGTATTCTCTGCAGAGATGTGAAATAGTGTGTAAATAGGAGTACAGTGACAATTCACCAAAGGCATGCATGCGGAAATATACAAGATTGACTTTAGAATCAGAGGTTTAAGGCAGTGTTATTGGAGCTTGCATCATCATGTTGCATTTAAGCTTGCACACAGTTGTATGTTATTCAGGTTTCTTATACTTAGGGACATCTATATGTTTAACAGTATACACTTTGCTATAAGGGTAGTGCCTATATAGAGGCATTATTTCTGAGCCTTTAATGTTCCATAACTGAATACATCCATATTGCTAAGTAATAGTCTAGTGTAAATGCATTCACATTTACAAGCTGTAAAAGGCAATGATTAAAAACTAATAGTATTCTAACCAGTTTAATTCTATATATCTTTTTTCCATTCACAAAGTAAAAAAAAATGTTTTGGCAATGGAGCCACTTTCTCCCCAATAGACTTGACATTGTAAAATGTTTTTTTCTAGATTGCAGAGAATCCTTAAATTGTAATATGGGAATGTCAGATTCCCAAGATTCTTCACCAACCTGGGAATATCAAGTAAAAATAGATGAAAAAGAATAGACCATTTGGGTACTGGTATAATCCGGTCCTAATTGTATTCTCAATCTCATTTTCAGTAAGAGACTAAATTAATGAAGTGCTGGCATTACACTTTGTAATACCCCATCTCAATATGAGCTAATTTACAATTCATTTTAAGGAATCAGAGATAAAATCTACATTTTACTGAATCGCTTGTAAATTCTTATTCTCTGCCTTTGGGATGGATAATAGCAATTTGTATAATAATATATAAATTAGAAATTAAATTCTGCTTTATCTATAATGTGGACCCAACTGTTTACTAAACAGATCTAAAGATATAATTTATGAAACACTAACAAAGGCTGATTTCACCTTTCCAAGTTTATTCCCGCGAGATCTCGGCAGTTTCTCGCTGTAAATATTGTGAGAATTTTTTCAATCGATATTTACAGACAGAAACTTTTCAATTGAGTTTTTCAATTGAATTTTTCGATAGAAACTTAACTTAGCCATACTTTACTTTAGTAGCATGGCTACCTTTCTATCGAAAAATTTGATCAAAAAGTTCAAAAAAAAATCTTGCGATATTTACTTTGAGAAACTGCTGAGATTTTGCGGGTATAAACTCGAAAAGACAAAATCAGGTTTTTCCAAGTTTACTAAATTTCACCCATGATTATTCTTATGATAGTGATCCTGAAGTCAGTGTTTCCGTATAATGTTGACACAAGTCTGGGGTCTAGGATACATAAGGTTACATGTAACTCTTGTCCTGGCACCAGTAGATCATCAATGACAGAAGGTAGAAAAAACAGCAGCTAATGAAGCCAAATTTATGATTACTCCAGCAGAAGGTAAATTCAATTAAAATATGCAAGATGAATGATCCTCTTCAATTAAATCGGACCTAAGGAAGTGCAAAACAAAAAGAAAGAGGGAAGGGGGAGAGAAATAATCTCCCCTAGTGTGATAAATTTTTAATCAGACACCCTACTTGTGATGAAAGATAAGTGGATGGATAAACAAACTTATTCCTTAGAACACAAAAAAAAAACGACAATCCCAAAAAAAATATATACTGTGTAACAATCCCAAAAAAGTATATAAGTGAATGATATAATGAAGTCCACACGTGAGTCAATCCCTCAGTATATTGAACTCACCAGATAAACTAGAATAAATGAGCCCATAAAAAGTCAGTCCCAAATAATTATTTGAACATTTATACATTTTTGCCTTGTGGTTTATTTTTGTTCCACAATTTCCTCCTAGTGTTGTACTTTGTGACTTTGTGTACAGCTAGAACATACTATATGTAGCCAGGCTACATTCATACAAAGAAATGTAATTAGATCTTGAGATGCTGAGCAATAATTCAACGGTTTAGAAACTCTTGTATGGCAAAAGTTTCAAAAAAACATTTGTCAACACTTTCCTCAACCTGCCTGGCTGCTTCTTTGATTACAATCATACAAACCACTTAGTTTGATTAGAGATGAAGAGAAAATACAGGAGGGTTTATAAATGTGATCATAAAAGCTTGTGGATGTTATCAAGTGTTATCAAGGGTTAATTGATTAGCATTGATGAACAAAAAGGAATTGAAGTTGTAGCTGCTTATGCAGGGTATTCTAAGGGCCTAATTCACCATTGTGCGAAGTGAGCCACGAATCCTTTGGCTCACTTCGCACATGGTGTTATACTCGAGTGCTCTCACCGAGACTGAAATCCCTTTACTGCGCTCGCTGAAGTCCGCGTGCAGGACATCAGCGGGCGCATAATACCATTTGCGAAGTGAGCCGAAGGCTTCGCAGCTCACTTCGCACAATGGTGAATTAGGCCCTTAAGCTCTCCTTAAAATTCTCTCTTGTACTCTCTATTTCTCTCTGGCTTTATGTGGCCAGATTCAGAATTACTGCCATAAACACCAAAGGATAATGCAAAGATGGATAAATATGTTGACTTGTTTATACAAATGTGTTATGTCTGTGTCATTCGGTAGGTTTTATGCATTTAATGAAAATGATATTATATAAATAGAGTGAGAGATAGATAACTTACTCAGTAATTAGTCTGCACGTCCTTTTAAATTTAAACATAAAAAAAAAATTATGTGAAAAAAGTACATTTTCTAGTACTAGTCATTGGTAACTGCACATTTTTGCAACAGTAATTTTTTTAAATTTAAAATGGGAGTAAATACAGACTATTTACTTATTGAGCTCTACATATTTAATTGTCTGGCACCTCTGTAGAAGGTATATGTTGGAATGATACTAATGTTGATTAAATAGGTATATTTATGGCTAAATTTATTAAACTTGGAAAGACCAATCTCGGTCTTTCTAAGTTTATCGCGCGAGATCTCACATTGTTCTCGTGAGATTTTTTCATTTTTCGAACTCAAGTTTTCGATAAAAAGGTAGCCATACTACTAATGTAAAGACGGGGGGAATTCACCATTCAGCGAAGTGAGCTCTGAATCCTTCAGCTCACTTCGCACATGGTGTTATGTGCTCGCTGATGTCCTGCACACGGACATCAGTGAGCGCTTTAAAGGGATTCCAGTCTCGGCGAGGTGACTCTTTTGTTCTCGCTGAGACTGGAATCCCTTTAAAGCGCTTGCTGATGTCTGCATGCAGGATATCAGCGAGCGTATAACACCATGTGCGAAGTGAGCCGAAGGATTCGGAGCTCACTTCGCTCAATGGTCAATTCCCCCCTGAGAGCGGTCTTTCTGAATTTAATAAATTTCACCCAGGGGGTTATTCACTAAAGTCTGAATTGTTGCGTATAGGTGCAAATTTGCCAGGTAAAGACAATCACAATAAGCTGCTACTGTCACAGTCGCGTCTTTATAATGAGAATATTGTCGCAGTCGCGACTTTATTATTGGAAAATTGTAGCAATCTTAACATTAAAAAATTGTCGCGACTTTATAAGGGGGGAAATTGTAGTGGATTTACTATGGTAAGCCGCTGTTTGCGAATTCGACAGTCAAATTCGCACCATAGTGAATAACCCCCTAAATCTTTGTATGATCTTCAAGGGATTTAAGATATTATTAAGAGCTTCACATATTACAGTCTAGGAAAGTATTGATGTTCACACTCAGATGGCTTGCTTGGAGTGAAGTGCTTTAACCTTGCAATACACATGGAAATATGTATGGATGGCTGAAATGGATGGACTTGTGTCTTTTTTCAGCCTTATAAACATGTTATTATGTCAAGGATCAGTAACACCCAAAAAATACAACATCTCATTTGGATTGGCATGGCAGTTATTCAAATACAGCATTTGTATGTATTTTATCCTTGAAGTTTATCCTTGAAGTTAAGTGTATTAATTTTATTGATTTCTGTCTGTTTTTATCTTTACAGATAGCAGCCATTTTGTTAAACAAACCTCACCCAGTCCCATTTTTCCTTATGGTGCTTTAGGTAAAACATATTTAGGAAGTGTGCTGAATGCTAAATACCATACTTTAAAGACGCAATATAGATATTTTGGAAGCACAGACTGAAGACATGGTAACTAGAAATGCATTATAGAGATTTTTAATTTTTCAGTTAGTTATCAGTAAGATAAGTGTAGCCTAACACCCTGCTGTTTGTTTACTATGATCATCACATGAATAATAGCAAGAGTAATGTTCCAATATGTTATAAGTCCTGGAATATTTATTGTTTGACTATGCTGAAACCTGCCAATATCGGTGGCTGTTTCTGTCCATCAGATTCCTGATCACAAGAAGCTTTAATGAATAAAGCTTCATAAGTCATTCCTGACACTTTTCTGCTCCAGCTCTGAGACCAAATTCATCTGCTGTTCTCAAATTAGTTTTAGCCACCTGCTCTCAAAATCCCTCTGCTCTCATCAACCAGCTCACAAATTCCATAGTGCTCAAGCCATAAACAACCGAAAGTGTGACAGTAGGACAAAATCATTTTCTGTTCAGGGTATTTTGTTTGTGTGACTAAATTTAAAACCTGTAAAAGTAAACCAACAGTTTATGTGGAATATTATAGCCAGATAGAGTACTAATGTTTCTTTTACTAACAACCTATAAATTACAAGCGTTCATCCATAATTAAATAAGCTAAAGAATTGTCTGGTGTTGTTGACATCATAAAACAGCTGGCTTAATTAAAAAAAAACAGAACAAATTAATGTATTGGTTTAAGTAACAGAGATCAATCACAATGCCAATGTTCTGAATGTGTTGTTAGGTCATCACAAGTTAATATTCAACTTCAAAGTGTTGTGCTTTGTGTTCAATGACCCAAACCCAAGGGTAGGGAGCTCAAAACTCTTGCTTGGCACGCCATCCAGTAGGATCAACTTATTTTTATCAATAATCTTTGTTTTATCAATTTAATATTAAAATTAAAAAAAAAAAAACTTATATCAACCCTTTCAGGAAGTGCCCTCTACTGCAAATATCAATATGTAATAAATGTCATCATTGTCTAATTCCATGTGCCGATAAGCCAATCAACATATGTGTGCTGTTACAAGCAACCTGAAAAGATTGGCCAAATGAGTGTACCTTTAAATATCAGTCAAACTTTAACAAAAAAAAAATTTGAAATTGGACACTTTTCACAAGCCAGATCCATTTTTGGAATTTTGGTGTCGCTGAATTCATATTCTGGACACCTAGTTACTAAATGTGCCATGTATTATCATGACCAGGGAAAATGTTCCACTTCTGGGTGCAGCTCTTAATAGTAGTTTCTGCTCCTGTGTTTCTTTTAAAGAGAAAATAAATTCAAAGTTTGCATATAAAACAGAATACAAAGTATAAACAACTTCAACTTAAAGTACATGCAAAACGATTATGTATAGTACATGTGTGGTAACTGTATAGACTTCATGGATGGTTTCACATTTTATCATCATTGTTTAAAGATGTCAAATTTAAAGGGAAACATCACAAAATGTATTTGTCCGTGCCGATGTATTCCAATTGACTAAAAATGGTTCAGGCTTGATGTATAAGAAACAATTAAGATGATTTAATAATGAAGATGTTAGAATGTTATTATTTCTCTAAACAAACTGTAATTGTTGTTAATAAAAAGCAAAAATTGACACAGCTCATAGCGAAGTGTTCCTTTAGAGAGTTAATATACAAAATGAATAAACAACAACTATGTATATTTTAATAGATTATTTTGATTTCCTTATTTATTTATAATAGTTTTGCTGTCATTCTTTATAGTTAAACAGCATATTTAGGAAACATGCAAGTGATTCTATCACATTTATGTGTAGCACGGTTTCCATGGAAACTAGACATGGGGATTTCTTCTAGCCTCAGATGGTTGCTCAGTTTCATGCAATACTGTATTTTTAAATTCCAAGCAATGCCTTTAAATAAAAATAAAGCAATGGAATGGGGGAGGGTGCGTGGGAGAAAAAGAGAAAAACTGAATATATAACACTAAACCTGTTCACTGTAATTATAATACAATTCATCTCCAATGCCAGAACAATCCGATCTAACAAAATAATATGTATATGTTGCCTACGCATCTCCTACAGTGACACTGCACTTTCTGACCACAGAAACTAAATACTAATTAGTACCAACAAATGATTCTTCCTTATGGCACTTGCCATAGAAGATACAATGACATGAAAATATTCTAAGGTTTTGGCAAATCCAGTCCTTGTACTGCATTTTTGTTTAAAATTGTAAGGTTTAGTGCACTTTGATCTGTTCAAGCATGCAAAACCTTTTTATCAACATTAGAACCATCATTTCTTGCTCTTAAAGGAACAGTCCAATCTCCAGCAATACTTTGCTTGTTTATTTATCACCGTTAGATAAATGCATGCAATACATTGTTTTTAATGATTTTTATCTCTTTTCAGTTTATATCCGCTTCATATACATAAGCTTCTTTCTCTCTCAACTTCTTCCTGTTCTGCAGTTGAGAATCTGGAACAACAGTTGCAGAAGCAAATGAATAATAAAGATAAATGTACTTAGTATAGATGTAAATTACATTTTTTGTAAACTGTATTAGCAGAATAAATAATAAAAAAAAATAATTAGTTAGCTAATTATATAAAATAGCTAATTATTTCCTGTCAGCAGCTCTGTGTAGGGGGGTGTTTTTTTTAGCCAATCAGATGATTTTATTGTGGGTTATGCAGGCTGAAGCTGAATACACAATTCTCTCTCACCCTAAGCTTTATACCACTAGAATTATGAGAAAGGATATACCTTTTGTTATGTCATTAAGTCACTGACAGGCAGCTGTCATTAACCAGGAAGTAAATAGTACTCATTTTGAAGGCTAATTTTCAGGTATTTAGCATTAGATTGACATGATACATTATATAACAAGATAACAAGATAACAATATAATAAGAACACAAAGTTACTTTTAGATGGATTTTTTCCCTAGAGACTAATCTATTCCTTTAAGGCAAGGGAATTTACAGAATTCTTGAGAGTTCTAGAATTCTGAGAAACTACTGAGAAACTTGCAGGTGTGCAGTATCATAGAGCTGCTGTTCTCCTGATTCTTTTTTTTTTCAGGTTAAGCCTGTTGATCATACCACTGAATAATATTCAAAACCAGCAAAGAAGATGTAGGAGAAAGAGGAGGGGCTTCTGTAAGGAAGCAGCTGTAAATTTAAAACCACTGAAAATAAGTAAACACTATATACTGCAGAAATCATTTGTTTAGCAATGGTTAAAAGATAGGCAAATAAGAGTTGGAGACTGTATTGTTCCTTTAATATTAATATTGCTGCAATTTTCTACCTTGTCCAGCTTTTTTCCCTTTTCCTCATCTAATTTCTCACTGGTCTGTTCCCTACACCATACCTTTCCCACTGTGTTCTTTTATTTCCCATAGCCTCTCCTGTACCCTACTACCTGTAACTCTTTATTCATTCTTCTCTTACACTTCTTATTTATTTCATGGCCAGTTAATATTTACTACCTTTTCCTACTTCTAATTTTCTGTCCCATCCACTACATTCCCTGCTCTACGCCACTCCTGACTCCTGTTACCTTACATTTGTTTATACATTCTCTGACTTGAAGTGAGATGCTGTGCCATAGGGCTTGATAAGATAAGATTTGTGCATCCTTGCTGATACCTTTAGTTTTCATGGGAGTTACTAAGAGAATTGAAGGCTGACTCTAGACCTTGCTTTGTAGAAAACCCCGTGTTCTGTTATTTACATCTGACCTTTCTGTACCAAATGAAAGAAATAATAAGCATGTTTCTTTTACTAAACTGCTTGCTTGTTGCTTTAGGGATTTCTTTATTTTAATAGCAATCCATTTATTTCCTTTGTGTCTGTTTTATGCTCTGATATGTGCTTAGACTGCAGCAATAAAAACCACAGTATTAAAGCTAAATTGTTTTTTTTTGTAGTTTGTTTATTATTTTGAGAAATTGTACAGTTTAATGACTTTATTTTAGACTTTGTTTATTTTAGACCTAGTTCCTCCTAAACAAAAGGCATAACCTTGTGACACTTGTGTAGCCCTCTCTTACCCCTCTTCTGGACACCCATGCTCTTGGGTTACGCAAGTGTCACAAGACTACCATGGTCCATAGCCTCCTCACACCAAAGGGGTGCATTGGTAGTAGTCCTAGCCTCCTGATATGCCCCTCTGTCCTGCCCTATATGTCTAATGGATTTGCCCCCATCCACAATCCACCATCATGTGGTATGATGATGATATAATGATGTCACGGTACTCCCCCCCCCCCTTAAAAATTTTTCTGTGTTTGAGGGGTATTTGTGCAGCTCATATTATCTCACATGATGTTTTCTCCAAATCTTGAAATATCAAGAAACGATATTGATATCAATCTGTAGTGGAAGGTGAACCTAATAGAAATACAACTGCAAAGTTTGCCACTGTCAACTAATCAATATTTATCGATAACAGTTTATTTAAAATTAATTCTTTATAAATCAGGGTAATTGAAAAGTGTAAGAAAATGAAAATCACCAGCAAAACAGGGCAAAACTAATAGAAAATGTCAAAATAGCCTTAGTTTTTACTTTTTTTAAGGTTACCAACAAACAAATACCATCAAGGAAACCATCAATCAGAAACCTTTTGTGAACTCAGCCAGAAGTAATTAAAGCAGCCTTTACACAGATGAAATATTAGTTTTGCATTGCCAACAAATGTGTGATCATAATAATTTCTCAAAAGTTATTGCATCTGTTCAGATTATTACAATTGGTTCAGTTTGGTTTGGATTTCTTACTTTATGGGGCCAATTTACTGAGACCAGTTTGACCATGTCATTTGATTTCACCCCATTTCACTGTCAATTTATGTTTCTCTGTAATTTTTGAATTCCCTGATTTACAGGATTGATAAAAATGTTTCCAAATTGAAAGAAATCATTATCAATGCACATCGATCTGTAACAGGGGCACATTCTGCAGTGCTTTCCAATGGGAAAATATTTTGAACTTGGGCTAAATAACAAGACCAGCTCCATAGGGAATAATGGGTTTTAACCAGCTTGAGGATGGAGAGTTCTTTTGGGTGATAAAAATGTTTTTGAACAGTTTAGTAAATAGGAGAAAACAGTGATATTGTTAAATATAGGCTGTTTCTCCTGTTTTTACTAGTCAAAAAAAAAACCTGTTGAACTTTAGTGAATCTGCCCCAAGTATATACTCTACAAATATTGCCATAAAATAAGTTTTAATGAATCAGTTCAGAAGAATTTAGTAACCAATTAAAATACAGATAAGGGTAGCATGGCCTCATACATAGGGGATATTCTCTAAAGTCCGAATCTGACTGTTGAATGATCAAACAGCGGATTTCCAATAGCAAATCCGCAACAGTGACAATTCCCCATTGTAAAGTTGCAACTGTGACTGTAGCAGTCTATTGCGATTGTCTTTAGCTGGCGAAATCACACTTTTACATGACAATTTAGTCTTTAGAGAATAACCTCCACAGCCTTTTGGCAAATTCCAGTGGCCATTACTTCTCTTGTATGTGAAGGGAGTGGATAGATCACTAGCGTAAACAGCAAATCTCATGAAAAACTAAAAAAAAAAAAAAAAAAGGATTTTTTGAAACAAATGGATGTATTGATCATGCTTGTAGTGGTGAGTTGCGGTACTGCGGGTGTGGCAAATGTGCTAAGTGGTATAGTATTGGTGCTGGATGAGGAAGAAGAGGAATTTGAATAGGAATTGAGTGGGAAACTGGTAACTGTGAATGCTGTATTTATGGGGGTGCAATAACACTGCACTGCACACAGGAAAACATCTCCCCATATATTTTTAAAGAATAATTCAATTTTGCCTTTTCTTTATAGTAAGACTGCATTGCATTTTTCTAAATATTACCTGTAAGGATGTGTGTGACTGGGGATACATTACTGGAATTGTATAAAGCACTGTGAAGTTATTTTGTTTTTATTGCTTAAAATTAAAAAAAACAAATACAATAGCCTGTTTTTTCCAAGTACTTTCTCATTTAAGTGCAGTATTTCATTTTAGCGGAGTACAGTCTATTGATATAATACATCTTCACAGTTTTCTGGGTTAAAATAAAAAAAAAAAGAGTATTTACATAGCCTCTGTCCTGCACTTTCTTATTTTGGATGAATAATTTAACAATGTCCAAAGCAATAACAGTATTTTGGTAAAAGTTGAATCATTTTCCTAGTGTTTAATTTCATTCTCAAATTCTTATCATATTTGACTATACTTACATTGGAAGGATTTTGCATTACAGTGCAGTATCTCATTTTAGCATTGCAGACTTTTTTTAATACAAAGGTTATTGCTATTGCTATATATTGCCATTTCCCAGATTCCTTTGCATTGCAAAATATATAGATTTTTTTTTTTTACTAAATTCTAATTATTTTTCGATTTTAGTTATTCACAAGTAAACAGGGGACAATGCAAATAAAATCCTAATACAACAAGCACCAACTAATCCCAGAAAGGATTACAAGCATACAATTTCCATATTCAGGTGTCAGTTACAATGTCTGGCTTTTGGGTATTCATATCCGTTGGGAAAAACAATAGAAATAGAAAGATAAAATGATAGAGGTAGATGTATATAATGGCTTACTGTTGCCTTGATTGTCTTATGAATTGAAGTGATGAGCAGAGAAAATTCAAGAAAAATAAGGAATTAAAAGTAAAAAGATTAGAGATGTAAAACCTTTGTAAGGAAATGCTAATCTAGGTAAGGGCTGAAAACCACTCTAGTATCCTTTGATTACAAATTAATTCCATAGGCTAATTAATCCCAATAATTGGTGGAACATTTCGTATGGGGAACAGTGGAAGGGAGAGCCCAAGATCACATCACAGTTATTTATATGACCTTTAAAAAATTACAATGTATAATATAGCTCTAAAATACTTTGTCTATAGTTTCTGAAATAGTTGTCAGATCTTAAGCAGCGCAGAAAAAAGAATCAAGGCTCTTGAAATATTAACATAGTTTTAATCAATCAGAAATGAGTTAACAGATTAATAGGGACAGATAATGTTCACTTTGTTAGATTGTCATATATATATATATATATATATATATATCCCCAACTTTCAAGTTTCATGCACATTAATACAAGAGAAAAGCCTGGAATCAACTTTGAACTCTTTTGGATCCATGTTGATAGAGTTAATATTTATAGAGTAATATTAGCTTTTAATAACCTTAAAATGGCAGATAAACTGGAAGCTCTTAAAAAGACATATCTGTCTTTGAGATCTTATTAACGTTTTGTAGAGTTGATAGTTACTGTATGTGACATGCCAGTATTTTATTTATTAGGTTTACTACAGTAAACTTTTTTCAAGTATTTAAAATGATTACTGTTATTATTATTTAATTCATGAAAGTAGCTAATTTTAGTGTTGCTGTTTGATGCATGGTATTTATCTATTTTTGTCTTTTTGGCTAAAGCCAATTTTTATTTTTGTGTTGACATAATTCTAATAATAAATAATAGTTATTTGAATCTCTAGACAACCCTTTTACTGCCATCATTTATTTTTAATTCCAGTGTAATAATTTCATTTTTAGCAGTGTACAGAGTCATGTACCAGTCGTTTGACTCACTAACAATGTATAATGTCTAAAAAAAAATGTACGTTTAAATAATGCAATGGTTAAGAATAGAGCCGAATTAAAAGGCACAGATCCTACTGATAAAAAAACCCGTTCACATTTTACAAATTTTATTTCAATGGCTTTAAGTAATGGATTTCCAGGAGTTACAATTGAAATGTGTAAAAACCTACAATATATATTAAGGCCAAATGTAGCAGATAAAATACATGAACTCATACTGTTGTTGAAGGTTTTTCTTTCACTTTCTAATCCTCAGAGAGATATTTATAAAAACTGAAAATGTTTTCTCCTGGTATATCGAAATCAATATACTTTTAATTAGGTTGAAAATATAGATATTGCCAATATCGATATTTATTAAGCCCCTTCTGACTTTTTTATCACTGAAAATTGTTTGCCTAACCCGTTATTCACTGTGGAGATGGTTTACAACATTTTCCCCATGAAAAAGATCAGTGATATTAATATCGATGGAAAAGGAGCTCCATTGAAAGTAATGTAAAGTGTATTACTACACTACATGTACTACTCCCAGTAATCAAAGTGGTATAAGTAAAGGGGCTAAATGTGTTGCTAAATCAGAATAAATAAGGGGGAAGAGAAAACATCTGCACACTTTACAGAGATACTAAATACTGTCAAAGTAGAAAAAAGATAAAATATATCTTTTATTGAGAATATTAAAATTACCCAAATTATAACTGAATTAAAAATCAACAATCAGAACGGAACCACAATAAATGTGATTGCAGAGGAGTATAGTCAGTAGTGAGGAACTAACTAGTAGATTCCTCTAGTGAGTTAACCAATGTATGTTTCGCTCCTCTGGGGAGATTTTTCAAGGTAAGTATTATAGAACTATACTCGCTATTAGTTCAGATTGATATGTGCACTTATTTAACTGAGGTCTTTTAAGGTTTTGGCAGTCAATAGAAATGAAGTAAAGGATATCATTCTCTGTGCAGAATACAGCTATCTTACATCAGTGTGCTTATCAGTCCCCTACCTACTCCCATTGCTTTACATTAAATGGAACTTTAGTTAAAAAAAATTATTATTTTTCCAGGTCTATTGGTTAATATTAGCCATAGTGGCTACCTTACTTCCTCTAGTCAGTCCTGCACCAGATTTGTAAGGTACTTATCTTCAGTTATTGCCAAAAACCTTTTTTGTTTTGTAATCCGCAGTGCCTGAGCAAATAGGTTACCTTATCTTTCAGTGGGACGTGAAGCTGGCTTGATTATTTTGTAATTTATTTCCATCTGGCATTCTATTCTGTGTGTTTTTGGGCTTAGACTTTGGTTTATTGTTTTTGACCTTCCCTCTGATTTGGTATTTTAATTGCCTGCTTGTTTTTGACCAGTCCTGCACATTGACACAAAGTTAGCATACTAATTTAGTCCTGTCTCTTGGCTGATTTTGTTTCGGACTACTCTAATTTCTTTTGTTCTCCCTGTCAACCACAAGTATCTTCAAGCTGCTCTCTCTTGCCAAGCAACTCCACTGTCTTACCTGCTGTTTGGTTATGAATTGCTTAGTAATGGCCATTGAGAGCTTTAGCTGCTGTTAAATCTGTTTTCGGCAGATGAGAGTCACTTCTTAAGATTGAAATTATTGATAGGACTCTTCTTCTGTTAGATAATAATATCATATACAAATAATTTATTAAATGTACTGCATCTTCATTCTTTTAATATATTTTAGATTTTCTTTTGGCTTTTGCATTTTAACCCCATTATTGACTAGGTGAAAGGTTCTTCTCAGGACCCCAGAGATTTGAAATCATTGCCAGACTCAGTTATGTTGTGTGACATTGTCATTCTTTGGTCTTTCAGATCATCTTTCATTGTATCTGATGCTGGTTTGGTTTGAGGCAACATGCAGAGATTGTTGATGTTTCTGATATGATTGCCACATAAAAAGCTTTTTCCAGGGGCAAAGATTCCCTCAAATTGTTGATTTAACTGAGCCTGAATTGAAAAAGTTGTTTAGAATATTTATGCCCTATTTTAGCTACAAATATGGATAATGCAACATAAACATATATACAGATTAAGTTAGAGGGAATAGGGCTCTTTTTACAGTTTTCACTGTGAATCCTTTATTCTGAAGTAAGAGAAAACTTGTTTTCTTACAGTTGGGCATATGGAAATGAGAATTTTATCTGGATTTCCTATGGATGAATGGAGGACTTAAACTCCAAACCAATCATGTTACTATTATGTGGTGAAATATATGTGGGTAATTAGCATTTCTGTGTGTGCTATCTTTTTCTTTTTGTTATTTTGTTATTTGACACTAGCTAGGCATCCAAGTTGTCCTGCGGATTACATTGCTTTACAAACTTCAAAATATTTAGGTTATATAAAGAACAAAAAAAGAACCCAGTGCTCAGACAATTTATATAAATATATGTGAAAAATATTATTCTCTAAATATGTCCCAGGCAAGCCAAAAATCATAATACCCTACATAATTTTAGTTGAGCCCTATAACCTTTTATCTCCTTAAAGAATTTAATGTCCCTTACAGAATCCTATTTGCAACACTGTTTTAATTCATAACAAATTTGTTCAAAGCATATGTGATATTTCATCTGATGCCCATTCATTTCTGTGGGAAAGAAAGATAAGAGCATGCTCAATAAAGCATATCTTTTATTTGGGAACTTTTTATTATACATATCTCACTTTCTGCTGTACGTATTTGCAAAGCAACAATTCAGAATCTCTTGGTATAAAGTCTGCTTCTTCAGACCAATAAAAAATAGGGTAAAGTAAGTGGTAAGTAAGTGGAGGAGTCTGCTGGATTTATTGACTTGGTTATTAAAGTAACAAAGTACTGATAATGTATCCATTACATTTAAACTGCAGAGCCTTTCTGTTGATAATTAAGAGCCACTAGGAAATGAATAATAATAATAATAATAATAATAATAATAAATGATGTGTCAATTACATATGTTCTTCTGCTTACCAGAAGCTTTAGCCAAGTTCAGCCTGTTTTCATTAGATAATATGAACACAGTAACGGCTGTGGTGTGTGCAAAATCTCAGTAGATAAAAAACTCAGCAGTATAAAAGTGTTATTATGGTACCAGACAAATAAGGCTCAGTGGTTAGCAATGGGTCGTGGGTTCAGTTCCACCCTGGACTTCATCTGCATGGAGTTTGTATGTTCTCCCCGCACTTATGTGGGTTTCCTCTGGGCGCTTTGGTTTCCTCCCACAATCCAAAAACATACATCTGTGCCTGTGAATGAATAGGGAATCTAGATTGTAAGCTCCATGGGGGAGGGACTAAAGTGAATGATGAATCTCTGTAAAGTTCTGCATAATAGAGTAGCGCTATATAAAAAAATGAATAAATATAAAAATACAAAAAATGGACTTGTATTAACAAACAGTGCTATGTGCTTATCTGTTTCTTCAACCTTTTAGAGGTAAACTACATTTTTTTTTTGAAACCACTTGTATGTGAGTTTGGTTTCTATGGTAAACTACATTTTATTTGGTGGCACTTGTATATCACCAAGCCAAAAATAAGAGCATCCATTTTTGTAATCATTGATTTAAGTTTTTTGTTGGATGAAGGAAACCTCATCTACTGTATAATCTGTTCTAATAGAATTAAATATTTCATACTGCAGATAACCTTTCTTTTATATTTCAGTCTGGTACTAATTTAAGTATTGCCTATCCATGTCACAGTGCTATAAGGCAAATGGGAAAAAATATATTTTATTTC
>WMED01006862.1:0-18091 GCA_019650415.1 Pipa parva
TTTCCACTGGTCTCTTCAAGTGCATTTTCTTGTTGCATATCTGTATATAACTTTACTCAGCCAGGTACCAAACTTTATTCTAAAGATGTCTAAAGTACAATGTTTACGTAGGGCTAGGCTATGCAGTAATATACTCCACTGAATCATATGTTAATCTATGACAAAAATTTTATTATGTTAAATGACTTTCTCTAAGGAGACATATAAATGAGTAAAACACAATGAAGTCTGACCCAGGCTGAATTGGATTTGAACTCCTCATTTCTCATGACGCTGTCATGTTTTCTTACTCAGGACTAGAAATCATTTCAGTTCAGTTCAGTGGAACAAAACTAAAATCTTCTACTGAGCCACAAACTGGCCCCAAGCAGAACAAGTACATTATATTATTAAACACAGATATAACAGATAACATTGAATCTCAGTAGTGCCAAAGCTGAAGCAATATGAGATACAATTCCAGCGAACAAAATACTATGTCTAGAAATCATGTTTTTTTTCAAATTGACACTATTAGAATATTTGTAATATTTATGGTTAATGTTGACTGATTTTACAGCAGCATTCAACATAATATTAAAAAATAAATCAGGAATAATTCCATAAAAAAATTTTTTTTTGTATAGCTTATATACTACTATAAAAAATCTTTCCAAAGCTGTTCATCTGTGTGTTTATTCAGGAAAGCATCCGCACTGTAGCGGAATATAGAAGAAAATCTCCCTTCATCAAACTCAATGCTGCTCATCTCATGGTTTCAGTTGCATGAGTCCAACTGAATTCATTAAAAAGATGAGTACAATAGTATTAAATGATACTTTATTTATCGGTTAGTCAATTTAAAGTATCATTTAATACTACAGTACTCATCTTTACATGGGAATCTTAAGGCATCATCAAAAACGATTTGTAAAATGTTGGTTTCATGGATTGGAACTAGACTGTCGCCATTATCCTGGATGTCCCCTGAGAAATGGTCATTTTGATAAATTCTTATTGAATTTCTACTCAAGCAAGAGCTATAGAATGCAGTGGCTCAGTGTTTATCGCTGCTTCCTTGCAGCGCAGAGGTCCTGGGTTCACTTCCACCCTGGACTTCATCTGTATGGCGTTTGTGTGTTTTTCCCGCACTTGTGTGGGTTTCCTCTGGGCGCTCCGATTTCATCCCACAATCCAAAAACCTACAGGTTTCCTCCCACAATCCAAAAACATACATCTGTGTGTGTGTGACAAATTAGGTAAACTAGATTGTAAGATCCATGGGGCAGGGACTGAAGTGAATTATGAATCTTTGTAAAGCGCTGTGTGAAATAGTAGCGCTATATAAGAATGAATAATGCCGGGAGGGGACTGCTGAGGACTGGGGTAAAGTCATTTTCTCTGATGCAAAAAAAAAACCTCAAAGACCATTGCTTATATTTATTTATTTTGGATATTATAGAATAAACATATTGGTTTTAAAATGGCTGAAATGGTCAAAATATTGCAGTGTGAGATGGGCACAAAGAAAGAGTTCCCTTGTTGACTTTAGTAACAAAGTTCATTTGTTTAGTTTAAATCTAAATGATGTGGTGATGCAATTATGGAATTGACTTATGACCTCAAAACTTTTTTCAGCCTATATATTTATATTTGAGAAATTCTGTTTTTTATTCGCTTCAGTTTTCTTATTTTTACTTTTTATTTTCTTTGCTTCTTCCAGTAGAGGACACAATAAAGGAGGGATTCATTCGGACTGACAGTCCTTGCAGTCTGTAGATATGAAGCAGATGATTTGACAGTACAAGGATAGGACTAATGGCTTTAGATAAAGGAAATGTACATGTACAATTCTGTTAGAGAATTTTGAATGACTTTTTGAACATATGCTCAAACCTAATTTCATTCAGTTTGTGGGGATGAGGTGCACTCTTTCTGATGGCTCTGAAAAATTCATCCTAGTCATAATGTTCCTCTCAGAACCGTCAGATAAGGCGCTATCATCTCTTGCAGACGCTATGCGGCGGCTTTATAGCTGACAGCTCTTAAGAGAACGGCATGTGCAGGGCAAATGCTGAGTGGTCAGAAATATTGAATGCTTATGGGAAAAATGAAGTTAAAAAAAAAGTATCCCTAGTTATAAAGTTTAAAACTTGTTTTTTTCCTGGGATTATTTGGGTTCTGGCAGACTAATAGAATGGATGCATGGAGTTTGCCTGGCATAGGAGGGGTTAGGATCCTGTGAAGAGTTACTGCCATTCTGTTTATGGTATAAACTGGCAAGGACATTTACTAGATAACTAAATTAATATAACTAAAGGTTATGATACATTGTGTGGTGCACAATCATTTTCCAAAATACAACAGTGCTGAAAAATCATTCTGTAACAATTCAACTATATGACATCATCCTTAGCTAGCATATGCTTCTAAAAGTCAATAGTAAAGACCTATTCTCAGCCAGGTGGGGAATGTGATAATACATTATTAGATTGAAAATAACAATCCATTCTAAAAGCAATACACAGAAAAGATAACCAACGTTTCTTGCTCTGTCTGCAGAAAAATCATAGTAGCTCCAGTCCTCATATCTTGTTAAACCACAGCAGAACAACCATGCTCTTTCACTCAATACTGACTAAGGAAGGAACAGAGAGATGGAGAAGATGAGAAACATGATATAAATTGGATTTACTGCTTTTTTGCTATGTTTAATGGTGGATCACATTGGGAACCAGTCTCAGAAATCTTCCCAATAAAGGAGCCTTACCTGCATCTCAACTGTGAACTGCCAGCAGGACCCTCAATCTTCAAGCAAAGTGGAGGAGAAATTATAGGGCACAGCTGCTTTCAAGTAGCAATATTGCTAACAGAGAGAATTGTTAAATAAGTGTTGCAACCATTTTAGCTAATTTATAAAGGTCAAAAACTCTTTTGACTTTGTAAAGCTGGTGAAACATTGGCAATATATCAATAGCACAGTTTCCACTGATTTATAAAGCCAATCCATCTTATTCTTTAACCAGAAAGTGTTTGTCTAATTTAGGCTGGCGAAAACTCATTATTCCCTGTGGAGTAGGTCTGGTCATTTTT
This sequence comes from Pipa parva, assembly GCA_019650415.1. Taxonomy (NCBI): domain Eukaryota; kingdom Metazoa; phylum Chordata; class Amphibia; order Anura; family Pipidae; genus Pipa; species Pipa parva. The sequence goes on from WMED01006862.1 coordinate 3,073, forward strand.
CCAGAGTTGGATGAGTTTTTGTATCAAAGACCATTTATATCAGTGCGCAGTAGAAGGAAAACACATTGTAAACAGTAAACACATTGATAATGCTAATCAAAGTCGATCTATACCAATATCAATGATTTTTTTTCTTGGTTCTTTATTATTCAGTGGAATTGAAACTTTCAGGCAATAGAAAAAAATATTAAAAAGCACCAAAATGGTGAAAGAAATCTAATAGGTCACTTTATGCTACTGCACTTGTTACCCTCCTGTCTGTTTATGTAAGTCTTGCTCCTATTTAGATTGTAAGCTCTGTGGGGCAGAGACCTCCATCCTCCTGTTTCAATCATGGTCAAGCACTTAGAGTGATGTATTTTCTTGATTATATTCTTGTAATTTACTTCACTTGTTCTTAGTTAAGCACTTCCGTTGTCTGTATTATAACTGTATTGTTGGATTGGACAGTGCTGCATAACCTAGTGGCACTTTATAAATAAAAACATACAATATACAAAAAGGTTGAAGTGACCTTTATAAATTTCCCTTCTAATGATTGAGGAACGGCAAGTGACTTCCTTTTAAGGACTGCCACAATAGGAGCAATTGATGAAATTCCCATTATCATCATCAAGAAGCTCCACAACTGAGGAGTTTGCCAACTTCCCAAGCTAGCTAAAGTTTTCAACCACTTTAGGTTTAAGCTTGTGAACCCAGAGATATTATTCAGAATTATATTATGCACATAACCTTTAGGAATGACTGGCAGAAATGTAAGTTATAGAGAACAGAAGACTGTAAAGTAATCTGAAAAGGTTAAGAGGAAATGTAGTAAGACAAGGTGTCAGATTAAACCAATATCCTACCCATTTCTATTATGAAAACCAGTATGCTATAAACTTACATGCAGGATTGTTGAACAATTCATTGCATTTAGTGGAAATTACCTGGAACAGTAAACCCTGTCTCTGGATATAAAATAACACTTGTCTTATGTCTCAAGCACCTAACAAAAGGGATCAAACCCACATTTTTCACTGTTGAGGTTTATAAGAATCTTGGAACATGGTTCATTGTTCTACCTTCATTAAAAGCCTTTTTTTATTGTCTTTTTTTTTATTTTTATATGTTTATGCAGCATAAATTATGGTCTATTTAGGAACCTGTCTATTTATAATATATGGAATATATGGCATATCACACATAATGTAATACAGTATATGGCATATTCCATGCCATGTAAGATATTTCATTTCAGGGGCAAAATTGAAAATAAAATGCATTTAATAAAAGTTAGTAATTCGTATTTACTAACATATGCATTTTTTTCAATTTTGCCCAGACTGTTCCTTTAAGGCATTTTGCAGTATATTTAGATCTATTTTAGGGTACGTTAAACTTTACCTGGGAAAACGTGATTGTATTTCACTGCAATTCCAAACTAGAGAATATAGCTCTACAGCTTTGCATTTTAACCAAATAGAAAAGAGGGGAAGGGGCTGTGTAAACTTATGAGTTAAAGCTTAGTAAAATTCTTTAAAACTTAGCATATTGTATTCACTCTTTGCTTAGTATTACATTTGAAACTGCATTCATCCCAGAAAACTGTTTGGCACTGTTACATTTAAAAAAAAAGAAACTGAATATTTTCAAAATGTTTCTGAAATATTTGATGTAAACATATTTTCAATGGGCTGAAATATACTGCAAGGCATTGCTGTTCCCTGCAACACAAAACAAATAAAAAAAAAAAGGTTTGCTTAGCCCAGAGATGGGAAAATGTTGGTCAAAGAATGAGAGAATGAAAACCATTTTATTACAAATACTTTTATCCCCCCCAAAAAAAACAACCACGGGGAAGAAATGAGACCTTGCTTTGACTGTATGCATGCCACTGTGCCTGCTAATTATTGCAAGACCCCTACTTGAGTAATGGAACACATTACAGAAATTGTAATTGTAGGGTTTAGTTCGCGACTGCAGTCTATTCAGTGCTAATGGGCTCACGCAATGCTACCGTTTAAAATACAATTCAACCTCAAGGACCTGTAGAGTACTTTTAATGTGCCACCAAGGAGATATTCATGAATGTATAGTAACTTTGCACTCTCCTGTACACTGTTAAAAAAAGGTGGGATTCCATTGGAAAGATGAAATATTATTTGAGAAGGTTAATATTTCAACTATGGGATTATCTTGTGCTTAGCTGGGGAAGTGCGACACTCATACAACTTCCATAAATTTGCAGCAGTTCTGCACATGTATTTTATCATCATTTCCTGCAGTTTGTGACATCATGAAAATGGGAGTTGTGCTTAGATAAACAAATAGAGACCTGAGGGGCATATTCATATTGAATTTGTCAGGTGTAGCAAATTTATTCCTTTGACAGATGAAAATTCCCTACTTCTCAGTGGATTCCCATGGTGGACAAGTGAGCAGCGCTGAACACTATTTCACATGTAGGGAGATAGTAGTAAGTGGACGCATAGTGACATAATTGTTTAATTGGGAGGGATATCTTTTTGCCAGGTGTGTTTTTGGATAGACAAAACCTTATTTACCTTTTTTTTTTTTCACAAAATTCTAAAATTGGAGATAGAATAGATTACCAATGAAATGGAATTCTCCGTATGAAAGAAGCTGGAGATAACACACTTTGTGTTAAAGTGAATGTCTAAGTGTAGCCATGTTTACTTGTATATAAAGTGTAGATTGGGCAAGGCAAGTCTATCTTATATGAAGTTGAGAATCAAAAGACAAGCGAAATTAAAGTCAGAAAAGCCTTTTCGGCTTTTCCGACTTTAATCGGGAGAAGGCTTTGAAGTTTCTCCCAGTAAGTATCATGAGATTTGCCTCGTGCAATACTTGCTGTGAGAAACTTGTTTTATTGGATATATCCATGGAAAGGGTAGCTATACTGTATGGATACCCTTTCCATGGATATATTTAATTCAAAAAAGTTTCTCACGGTAAGTATCGCACGATGCAAATCCTGCGATACTTACTGGGAGAAACTTCAAAGCCTTCTCCCGATTAAAGTCGGAAAAGCCGAAAAGGCTTTTCTGACTTTAATAAATATTTAAAATATTATTATTATTTATTTCTATCCAATAGCGTAAAAATGTATTTCCATGTCTCTGATATAAAATAGGAAACCTTTTTTGTTCAATTTGTCTCTGGCTTTCGCCAAAGTTCTAATCAAAGTCATAGAAACAATCTGTGCTCATAGCAAGAACTAAGATATTGAAAATGCAAGTAAATTATTCACTTCAAATTGTAAAAAGGGATTATTTACAAGTTTTACAATGTTTACCATTACAATATTTGTAAAAGATAATCCACTCATTAGATTTATAGTGTCACACCAGCTCTCACTGGCACAGAACACCATCTTATAACATATCTGTATATGTACAAATGTATCTGTATATGTACAAATGTATCTGTATATGTACAAATGTATCTGTGATTTTCTGGTCCCTCCCCATAGTGCAGGTAGTTTAAGCCTTTTTTTCTTGGCTGACTTCAGCCTGGAATTTCAGACTATGGGGGTAACTCAGCAAAGTGCGAACTTACCTGGCGATCCTTCGATTCACCTCGCCGAGTCTGGTATGTGCTCCCTTCTTTCCTGCACGTGGAGATCAGCGAACGCTTTAAAGGTATTGCAGTCTCACGAGGCGACTCGAGTGGTCGCGAGGTGAGCCGAAGTACCTTTAAAGCGTTCGCTGATCTCCACGTGCAGGAGAGAAGGGAGTGCGTACCAGTCTCGGCGAGGTGAATCGAAGGATTGCCAGGTAAGTTCACACTTTGCTGAATTACCCCTATGTTGTTATGAGATAGGGATCTAGATAGTGAGTTAAAATGATTAATATTTAACAAATAGTGATATTATATGTATTAAGACCTTTTTCCAAACATGTCATTTTAGCAATTTTTGTTTAATAAGTTACATTTCTTACCTGTAAAGTAGTGCTATACAGCACTTCCATGTAGCATTCCACTGCCTCCAATAAAGTTGGTGACTACAGTGTCCTGAGCAGGAGATACCTCCTATCAGGAGTGCATTCCTCGCTTGTTGTGCTCCTACTGAAGCCCCGCAACAGCACTTCCTAGAATTCACAGGGAGAGCATTGCACGTCATACCTACAGGGTGCACGCATTGACAGTTTTCATATATTAATAATATAATACCATTGTGATAACGCCACTTGATACATTTCCCCCTAAATATATATATATATATACCCCTTTTTCACTTTTTTAAAGCAAAATAATATAGTGGACCAAAGCACATGTAACAAGTTTCTATTTTCTAAGTTTATATTGCAGTGGTTCTGGTCATCTGCCATGAAAGAAACAATGTCTAATGATATTTCTTTTGTTTCCTTGGAAACTGAATGAAAGGACTTACTTGGTCTTGGAAAACATAATTAATTGTGCTAGTATTATACAATTGTCGCTAAAGTTTGCTTAGATTTAACTTTTTACCTTTTTATGTATGTTGGTTTTTAACTTTACGTTGACTATTATGAAATATAGATTTTTGTTTAAGAATCCAATCATTAACTGCTTTCATTCTTGTGCAGAATGTGCCCCAGAGGAAATTAGAATTGGAGAATAACAGCCATGCATACAGCATTATAAATCAATGTGGTTACAAAAAACACTGCAGAATTATTAGATCTTGTATCAACAGATAACACCATGCTCACTGTCTAAGTACCTTCTGCACCAGCCACAGCATCCCCTGACATTTCGCTCTCCAATCATGTTTATGGATACAGCAGTTCCCACAGTGCTGGATTTACATCTCAGGAGCTTTATGGTAACAATGATTGGCCTCTAGGTCACACATAATATCTAACCAAATAATTTTGTGCATGGGAATCTGCAGGAGGAGGGGGGACAAAAGGGGACAATCATTCCTCCAGAAGGATCCCAGACCATGAAATGGGGCACATTGGGAGTAGTTATAACCTCCCAATGTGCTCCTCTGTCTTGTCCTATATGCCTAATGGCCAGCAGCTACTATCCATTAGGCAGATAGGGTAGAGCAGTCATGTGAAGGTGACATAATTACATCACAATGCCACCCATTCTAGTATTTATTTCTGCCATGCCTTTGATGAAAAAATCATTATGCAGTGAATTTAAGTATGTACTGTATGTATAGATTATTTATAAAGCTCCAAAAATTTACACAGTGCTGTACAATTCAGCAATAAAAATACAATAGAGACATGGGAAAAGTACATTAAACAATACAAGTATAATATCACAAGGATACATCACTTTAAGTGCTAGGTTGCAGTTGACACAAAGGCTTGGAGGTCCCTGCCCCATACAGTTTCCAATCTAAATCTTTATCTGTGAGGTTCATGCTAGTGTGCAAAGTGAAATCACACATCAGCTTCAATATTTGAATAAAAATACTTCTTAGTTTGAACTTATCATCCTGATCCTTCGTGCCTACATCCATTACCAGAAGAGAGGCATCATTTCATCTAGATCATCTATAGGTATGGTTCTCTTATACCTACAGGGAAATCTGGCACTAACTTTGTGTTACTGCTTAAGGACGCTCAGATTACAGTCCATCTAGTCTTTTTCTTTGATTTCTAAGCATTCTATTTATTTTACCTTCAGTTTTCAACATTTGCTTGTATGGCCTTTTCTAGTGACAGGGCTATTTATATTGCATCACAATGCCTGTCTTTTCACTATGGAATGTTACATTAAAACTGCATACTGCAAATCCTACAAACCTCTGTGGGGCCTTAATGCCACATTCTGATTAGCTCACTTAAGGCCTAGTGCTATAATTTCTAAGCATTACATTGATTTTGACATTCAGTTGTCAACATCTGATTGTCTGGCCTCTACCTGTGACAGTGCTATTAGAACTGTGCCATTAGCCCTGATCCCTGTGGGACCAGAGAACCAGCATGAATCCTGATTAGTTCTCTAATAGCTATGCTTCATACAGATTGAAATTAGTAGCCTCATATACTTTTAGAAAAAAAATAGGTACCAGAAATTATTTAAAAGATAAATAGCAAGGTATGTTACTATTCTTTAACAGCAATACAATCGGGGTCACACTGACCTACCACAGGACTAAAGCACCCTGAACCCTGATGTTGGGTTGGGCAGGTCTGGTTCCAAAAAGCATCTCTTTTAACACTGGCATGACCCAATCTACCTTTAATTACATTAACACTTGGGCATTTGTCTTTTATGCAATGTCCTGCAAATCTGATTATTTATTATGTTAGTTTTGGTGTACACGATATCTTTAGCGAGTAGAGTGTGGGCATCATTTTTTCTGGTGGGCTCAAGATGCCTCAGTCTGACAATGAATGCAATCATAGAACTATTTGAGTAAGTCTCTATACTCCCTAGCAGCCCACTCCAGGATAAGTTATAGTTTACACTAAGAACATAGAGTCAGAACATACCACTATCTTAAATCGAAACATTTAGAACTGTTGGTTTCCACCCTCATCTTTAAGTCATGCATGATGTTGCTGGTGTCGAGGATGCCAGTGATACTGGGGGCAGTGGTCCATGGGGTGAATCACTGGCACTGCAGTCAACACTAGTTATAAGAAACTTGCATGGACAACTTATGCCAAAAGACTTCACCAATGTTCATATAATAAATTTAAGGGGCTACTGAGCAGTGGGAATGTTCATGGACTATTGAGCATTACATAATGAAATTTATGGGCAACTGGGTGGCCTAGCATATGAATTAGTTCTGTATTAAGGTGAAGGTCCTAATTACACACGCCTCAATCTGCAAATAAAATGTAAAATATATTTTTATAGCTACCTTTTCTGATGTATTTTTCCCAACCAGATGGGGACTCCTGCCCCCAACCCCTCTTAAGATGTGGGGGGCATGGGATTCATGGTATCTCTGTGAAGTGGCAAATACGCTACCTATCTATGATTGTGACAAGCTCGTGCACAGGTACTTCAACTATTGACTAAGTGGAGGAGTGGTGGGAAGTTGTGAATGTGACTAGGTGTACTGCTTCAAATTCACTTGTCAAGGCAGGGCTCCAGTGTTGTGTAATGTTACTATTCATTCAAAAGTGACAATGGCAACTGTGACTAAGTGACACCATGATTTAGGGACAAGGTGACATAGAAATAGAATACTGTTAGTGGGATATAGTGAGATTGACATCACTGCCCTTCACTTGTTGAATTCACCACACTCCACTTGACTTTTCATCCTACTTCTATCTACCTGACTACGCCACACTATACATACAATAGCATTTGCCGCTGTCAGCCTGTTTGACAAGCATATTTATTTAGTCACTTAGTCAACAATGAGAAGTGAATTTGCATCTATTTTGGCAATGCGACCAAGCTGCTATGTAGTTGTAGTATCCACAACTGTAGCTAAATATGGACATCCTTATCCTTAAAGAATTTGTTTGTTTCAGAGTCCTTCACCCGTATGAAATGCTACAGCTGTGGGGAAATTCAGCCATTTAATACCAATGCACCTGTAAATAGACACTTCCCAGTGAAGATGTACCTAAGCAAGGGTAGTCAGCCTTAGAATTCTAAGTATATTATAAGGATCCACCATAACAGAAGGGAATTTCTTATCCTGAGAATTCTAAAACGAACTACCCTGGCAGGGTGTGGGAGGATATGTTGTGCGAAGCCCTGTAAACAAGGTGGAACTTGTCACAACAGAATCTAAGTGTGTTACAACAAGCTCTGCATTTGTTGCAGAGTTTATTACAACAGATTTTCCCTTACCCATCCAGAGTAGTTAATTTCCAAATTCTCTAATTGTTTGCTTTGGTTGGTGGGCTTTCCATGTTAATGATCATAACTATGTAACTAAAACCTCTTTGTTTAAAGTGTCTGCAGGGAATTTGCATTCTTCTTTTTGCTTTTGTTTGTTGCTGAACATTTTGTTATGAATCAAGTCATATCTTATTTAAGGAGAAAAAATCAGAAAGTGAATGTTTATTAAAAGATGGGAAACAAGTATAGTATGCTGATAGTCCATAGGAGTGAGGATGTGAATATCGGACTAGTCAGAATGCACAAAGGTTGAAGCATGCCCCAAATCAGTCATATCCTTGCAAGCTGAACATTGCTGGAACATGCTAATATGAACGCTACAGTAAACAGGGAGAACGTTTGCTTTCTGAAACACAGACTGATTTGTAGGTAAAAGTGCTAATATGAAAGAGACCAAACAGTTTCCAGTTTCAACCCATGTTGCCATATTTAATCCTTTAAACAGATTAATAGCATGAAAAGATGACATCACTTTGCTTTAAGATGCCTATTTTTCCCATATTATCTACAGCACACCACCATTTTTATTTTTGTTCACCTAACAATGTATAGAAAAAATTACCTTACTATTTGCCACATTGCCAAGTAAATATGCATCATAGTAAACGGGCACAAATGGCTTTGTTTCACAAGGGCAATAGGTCACTTATTGTGGTGAATTCACTGCTTTACTATTTGACGAATCTGCTTCACAATTTTTAAACACAGCTAAAATGCTGCCCTGGGTGAAGTTTTATTCATTTACAGATAACATCGTCATAACACTAATCCAGGAAGTAATAACAGTATAAAAATAAAGCAATATTAGAAAAAAAATTGTTTAGACTAAATAATGAACTTAAATGTAAAAAAAAAAAAAAAAATAAATATATATATTATTTTCCTTAGTTTAGAACCCTTTTAGGACAATACTTCAAAAACTCTTGCTAAATACAGGCATAAACATCATCTAAAATCTCAATAGAGTCTTTTTTATTATCTGATTTTATCTTCAACCTGACTACTGGTACTTCCAGCAATGCTGAACTCATTAGACACACACCATACTTAAGCTTGTTACAGAGCTGCCTTAGACACACTTCCTTTATCTTCTTCTATTTGCAGTGAGCAATTAAATCAAACTTTCTACAACAATAGGGGAATTATTTCCTGGAAGAGGATTTTACTTTCTAGAGCAGTATAATGCGCTACTTGTACAGATGTTGCAGAGGTTTTAATGTTGAACATTACATTGGCAAACTATAAAATATTTAACATTTTATGGATCCAACAAAACATCAGGGTAATGGAAATGAAACCATTAAAACATCAAGATGAACTGTAATGGAAATAACTATATTTATGTTGGGATATCTTTTTTAGCAACATATTCTGGAACTGCAACTTGTAGTTCTAATGTTTTTGCTGAAAAAAGATCAATGTCCATCTGTCAGGATGCAATAGGGCTGCGATATGCAACTTAGCAGCTGGTACAAGTTGTAGATGGGAGATAACTGTATTATATGTTGTTCCTGTGTAATTTTCTTTAAATAAGAAATGTCTACAAAGAATCTTAAATGTATTTAAGAGGTTGCAAACACATATTCAATCAAGGGACAATTTTTGTGGCTAAAAATGCACAAATAAAAAAAAAACTTGTCATATCTACCCAACTTTGGTGGAAGTTATTAAAGACAATTGATTGTAGGCCATAATTCTAGGCTTTTTGCCAAGTATGTTCTAATTCATTCACTGATTGGTTATTCATTGTCCTTGGTGATGCCAAAGTAATCACTGATAATTCTATTCAAACCGAAAATAGAGTGAATTGGTGTGTTTGGCAAATCAGGGCTTCTAAATACTATAATACAATCATCCATAAGCCTAAATTAATTTTTTGAAAAATTGCTTCAGTGATTGGCAGAGAGCAGCCATTTTTAGAATTCAGATAACTTGCTCGGTTGCCAGCACTCACTGTGTCATCATGCATCCGTTGGTTGGAAGAGTCTAGTGGAAAAGGTAAATAAATTATGGAAACTGCAATGAATTTAAAATTTTGTTTCTTCAACTGAATAATCAAGTCACACAGTTTATGTACAAATTAGAACTACAGTATTTGCAAACACAGATTTTTGCTTGTAATAATGAAGGGTGAATAGCTTAGAGATAGTCCAGCCGTATGTCACTTGAGATTGACATATTTGTAATTTTTGATGGTATTTATAGTTTAGTTTTTCCACTTTAAACTTTTTTTATTTAATATTTAGAAGAAAATGTGCATTACATACTATTATTTAGTCTGTGGTCCACAAGTACACAACAGATCCCTCTTCATCATGGTCACACTTAACTTCTCCCAAATGTATGATGCTATCAAATATCTAGCACCAAAATGCATTACTTTAATCTGTCTTCATAAAACCTTATCTGCTATACAGTTGTGCAGTAGCTTAATATGTCAAGATTGGGTTTAGTAAGGTTTAGGTAGCCTAAGCTTATTTTACAAAATATATATATATAAATGGGATGGGCATATGGCCACCTGGGAGCAAGGAGTGATGTGGCAGGTAATTACTGGTTCATTAATAGCATAGGTTGCTTATTGATTTATGGATCTTTAAGGGGCAAAAGGGAGTAATTTTATAAGGCAGCCATAAGTATCCTTATCCACTCCCTGATAGCAACATGTGAAGAAGCTCTCCCCTGACTGAATTCATAGTTGGTACAGCACCATGTTTCTCTTTAAACCCTGCCAAAATATTATGGTCATCTAGTGGCACCTTCTGTGACTCAATTATCACAGGAGCCAATAGGGAGGCAGGATAAATACACCACCACTTGGATCATAGGATCACTAGGCTGCACCTCCTCCTCCTTTTTCTTTTCCTGTCATGTTGTATTCTTCTGATCTCTGTTGGATAAGGGGAAGAGAATGCTCACAATAATACCCCAGTATGCCCCAGGGTTCAGGACAATAAACGGCATCAAAAACTTTTCCATTCTGCTTCACATTGACCCAAGTGCCATCACATCACACAGAATTGCAAGGCAATATACAGTCAGTCCCATTATACCTGTATTTTCCAGTTTCCCCCACTCTATGCTAGCACATCACATTATACAGTGGAAATAACTGCCATTTCAATCCAATAGGACTGTTTCCTTTTCTGGTGTGTGTATTGCTAGGTAAAAATTATAACAGTAGACAAGGTTATTTATTTAATTTACTTGAATCAAACATTTCACATTTAATAAAACACTAACTATACAGGAGCATTAACTTTATTGCAATATATGGTCAAGTTTTAAATGAATTTACTTGGAGAACGACAGTTTAGACAAACTTGATATACTTCGGAAAAAAACTACAAACAAGCAAAAAGAAGTAAAACCATCGACTGAATTTCTAAACAAATTAGACTGTAGGAGTGAAAGCTATAGAGATAAAGAGAATAAAGCAAATTAGTGGTGAAAAAGGCATGAAAAGATTTGCAGAGTGGATAAAAGCATTAAGGAAAATCTGAGATTTTAATAGCATTTTGTAAATATTCCACAGATGATGGAACTCTATCCTGTGAAAATCATTCACAATTATCATTAACTCGAAGGATAATAGAAACAACAAAATAGGGTAAAAATGTAACACAACTGGAACAGATGTACTCTGCCTGCTCTTTCTGATGTTTATGGATTCGTTTCATAGGTAACAATTGCAAATGCTGAAATAAACATGAGAACATGGATCATTTTCCAATAGCCATGTGGCCATATTTGTGTGGAAGATGTTGCAAATACATTTACGGTTATAAAGTAGGCACATTGTAGAGGAACAACTGGTTTTAAATGTTTTTAGTTTTTTTGTGAGTTTTTTCCTGGCATTACATTTATGTCATGATGATGTATTATTTTGCATTTATTGGTTTGCTGTGTTTTTCTAAATAAATATTTGAATTTGAGTGCACATAATTTAAGGAGAGTCTTTTTCTTTCCTCCCATTGTAGAGGAAACTACATCTTGAAAACACTGCATTAAATCTGGAGCACTATCTGAACAATCTGTTTACAGCTATTTGTAATCTTTTGCACAACACTCGTTCTTCAGTTTATTTAATGCCTATCTAATAATGAAGCGGACAAAAAAGAAACAATATGCAAAATTAATCCAGAAGATTTGTGCTGCTAATTAGCTACTGCAAAGCACAGATAAAGGTCAAAAGAACCCTTTGGGGAAATGAACTGATCACACATTTTCCCTATATTTTTCCTGTGGTCAATGTTAGAGACCGTTCAATGAAAACAATAAAATGCTAATCCCTTTGTAATTTCCTGCAAGGATCGCCTGCAGATATGGAATAGACTGCACTGCCTTGTTCCATACTGCATCACCTACTTGTAACAAGTGTTTCTCCCATGTGAACAATTCTACTATAAAAAAGAAATATTTGCAATATGACAATCGGCCTAGGTCCTTTACAAGTTACTGTGCATGTGTATACAGAGCTGGATGGGTAACTTCCTGAACACTGGAACTTTTAACTCAGCCCTGAGTGTCACAGTAGCACATGTTTGTCCTGCTTATTTGAAACTACCCCTAAGTGGCTCTGTGGACTTGAAATAGTTTTACTTTAAAAGAAGCGGACAAATTAAATGTGACAAATGGCTTTAGCCTTGCAAAATGTAGCATGGCACAAGCACAGGGAGTGTGATGAGTTTTAGCCACTTCCAGAATAATTTGACTTTGGAAAAGTTTTTGGACCTTATTGACTAAAAGGTGAATTCACCTGTCAAATTCACCTCGCTACAATTCCAGTCGCATTGGCAAAATAGTCATGGATTCACTTCTCATTATTGACTAAGTGGAGAATACATTTGTCAAACAAGTGGACAGTGGCGATTGCTGTCATATGTGATGTGTGGCATAGTCATTCAGATAGAAGTTAAATGTGGAGCCCTGCCATCAGCCCCCTACGTCACCAGTCTGAAGTGGCAAAGTCAAACTGGTAAATTCAGAACAGTACACCTAGTCGCATTCACTCCTTTTACACACTCCTCTGCTTAGTCAACAGTAGAAATATCCTGTGCATGCGCGCGCAAAGTGATGTGAAATGCTCCATAAGATTGCAGCTATTCTAGTCTCCAGAATTGTTTGTTTTTTCCACGACATCACACAGTTTGATCAATAAGCTAACATGGGAAAGTAGCGAATACAGAGCTATACACGACTACTTGGCCTTTAATCAATGAGACATTTTGTTTTTTAAACTGAATCTCCCAATAAAAAGCAAAACCAAGGCTTAGCCCTGTGTATGACAGCAACACAAGTTTGCTTTGCCAGTTCAGAGAACTATACCCAATTTGCCCTAAAAAAGAACAGATTTTTTTTTATTATTATTTTTGCAGAGCTCATCTTACAAATAACCCCTGCCTATTTGGAAAAAATGTTTTTAGCAAGCGCATGTTTTTATCTCATGTCTAAAAAAAGGTTTTTATTTTTATACCAATTATCCACTGTACCTAGACCTGCTTGCTGTAATGCCTGGCATTATACATTTCTCTAATGCAGTTAGCTAATTGCATTAAACATTGCCCAGTAGCACCACTAGATGTGACCAGTAGCTAATGTACATTGTGTAGTGTTTATTTGTCTGGTGTATTTACTTATATCATAAACATCCCTTCAGCAGCTAGTTATATTACGTATTACTTATAAATGCTCACATGTATTAAGACTTCAATGTCCAGTGCCCACACAGGACCATCAGTGGTACTGTGGTGAATAAGAAGGGTAGTTCTAGATGTGGACATCCACAACCCAGTTAGGGATGACAAAGTTAGCGTTAAGACTGACCATTTCAAGGTTCAAGGTTCAAGGTTCAAGGTTTTTATTGTCAATATTTCAGTATGTACGAGACATACAGAACATTGAAATTATGGTACTCTCTCAACCACAACAGTGAATACACAGTTTAAAAAGACATATAAGAACATAAAATGATGTTCTTTTATGTCTTTTGTCATCAAAACCATGATGACTTTTGCAGGAAGTTGTTCTCTTTGTCACAATATAACACTTGAAGATCCAGAACAGGGCTCAATCATACTGTCACATATCTCAGGGAACACAAAAGGAGTTACCCCAGGAACTGGGCCACTGCTAGAATTACTATAGTGAACCTAGAGCCTGTTACACCTCTGAAAGCCTTAAGATGAACTAAAAGTAGAACACATAAGGATATTGGTGCAAGGTGGTACAACTCTAGACACACTAAAGTGTACAGTGGCAAAGTGCAGGTAAACACACAGGAACATGGTGGTACACCTCTGGAAGGGCTAATGTACATAGACTTTCAGGAACAGAAGACTTGAATAAAAATAGTGAACATAGGGGTAAAGTTGGATCCTCTGTACCACAGTGGCAGTTGTCAGTGGTTAACACTGAGGTGCAGAATCTAAGGAGACCCTGGTCTTCAACCTGAAACCCCTGCAGGGGGGTATGACCTTTGTGGCAGGCACCTCCCTCAGGTTACCACCCCCTCTGGTGGCAGTTGGATTGACTCAAATGGCAGCATTGGCAAAGACTTGGATCAGCAGAACTGTAATGTAATGTAGAGAGATCATAATAGTGCAGTCACTCACAGGACAGTCACTCACAGTGCTCCTGGGCTCTCACAGAACTGTAACTCTTTGTTGTCTTTGCATCAGCACAGATACAAAATGATCCTCTCTTGGGATCCAAACATGGGAGAGGCTGCACACACACTGGTGCTGTACTTAGGCAAGCTAAGTGCTAGCTATGTAGATACTCATTTAGACAGATGCTGCAGAACCTCTTGATTAAAGAAACTTGGAGCTGATCCCAGGCTGAAGCAGAGAAACTTAGCATAGAATGCAAGAAAAGGCTTCCAAAACGGCAGGCATAACGATCCACATCCGAGGGAGATAATTGATACTCGAGTGCTGTGCTAACCACAGCACTCATATTTAAATCTCGTGCACTGACATCACATCAGCAGGCCATGAATGGCCATGAACACAGAAGGGCTGTCCTCCAGTGCTTGCTGGCGAGACACTCTTGAAGAAGAGATTGCGGAAAAAACAAAACAAATTATTCTGTATTCATTTAGACCAGGGGTCCCCAAACTATGGCCCGCGGGCCGGATGCACAAACGTGGTGCTCGTCCCCCTCCTTTTCTCTACCGCTACCTCCTGCCCGGCCCGGC
>WMED01006863.1:0-18091 GCA_019650415.1 Pipa parva
ATGGGCCAGTGCTGTGTACTTGCCCCCCAGGCTAAAATTTGCCAGCCAGCCCCTGAAAGTATCCATTGTGCAGAGCTCAAAATTAGTTCACTGTGCACTGCTGAGATACGTTGAATTCAGTGGAGAATGGAGTCTACATCACATTACATTTTATACGTTATACTTTATATGAGTAGTATCACTACTTTTTCAGTGAAAAATCCCAAAAAAACAAAAAAAAATCCATGAAAAAAACAATCGATATTTACTGCGAGAAACAGCCAAGATCTTGCGGGAATAAACTCGAAAAAATGAAATCGGGTCTTTTCGAGTTTATTACATTTCGGCCTTAGTCTATTAGGGCTTCTGCTGCACTAAAGTATAATCAGATGTTTAAAATATTTGTTAGGCTTGACTTTTTCTTTGATAATCAAAAACCATTATTTTTATGTGCTGCGGAATACTTCTTATTTTACTTATGAATTCCTTTTTAAAAAGTTGGTCCAAATTCTTAAAACTCTAGTTTGATATAGTTAGATATAATAAGAAACAGATTAGCATACTTTTGCCCTGTTAAGATTTCCCCTTGTGCATATAGTTTTCAATGTTTAGAAAAAGTGATTTAACATATCAGCTCTTGTGCTGGGAAAATTCTTTATAATAAAATAAAAGTAAAATATTACCTTATCCATATGAAAGAAAATGAAAAACATGTGTTGATACTGAGAATATATGGTTTGTTATATCAGATATTTCCTTATGGATTCAAGCTACAGTATGTGATAAACAGGGAATTATAAGAGCCAAGTTTAATAATGACTCATTGACTGTTAGTGTCAAATAAGGGCTTACTGTCTACTCCTAAAATAAAGTATATTGCAAGAATATGCAAACATATTCTGTTAAAGACATAGTAACACTGATATAAATGATTTTATATATGAATAATTCTCTAATATTGTTACAGTTTATGTTTGTGCATATTGCTATTGTTAATGTTTCATCAACACTGGAATAAGAAAATGTAAAAATGGTGTAGTTGATTAAAACTAAGTAACTTTTTTGTATACTTTGCCTTATTTTGCCTTTCAATACCCTTAAGCAACTTAATTGGAATCATATTCTAAGTGACATACACATATTATTAACAGTAAAATATATACATAGTTACATGTTATATATGACTGAAGAAAAGACAAAGGAAGTCAAGTTAAACCTTTTGAACACAGTTTTCATATTGGTCCAAGCAGTGCCGATTCTGCTTTTTACATTTGTGCCGGCCTGCTGGGAGGTTTGGGGGGGGGGCGCCGGGGGAGGGGGGCACCACGAGGGGGGCGCCGGAGGAGGGGGGAGCCTAGGGTGGCAATAGGGCCAGAACCAGCTCTGGGTCCAAGGGAAAGAGAAAAAAAATCTTGAAGAACAGCATCCAGTTCAGCCTAACAGATGAAAAATTTCTTTACATTATTGGTGATCAAAAGTGTCAGTCACTGTTGTGTTAATTTATCTATAACTAGAAATGCCTTTTCCTGCAAGAGAGACATCCAAGCCATTCTCAAACCTGACAAATTACTCGTCATCACTTGTATTGATAGGGAAATTTGCAAAATGATTGCCCTTACAGTAAAGAATCTAAATGAGAACAAAGTGAGGTAGAACAAATGGAACTATTCAAGCTGGAGAATTGAAAATTCCAAATTCTTGTTCTTGGAGTGAGAACCTTTAAAGGTATACAAATAAAAGGATCACATAGATTAGGAATATCCAATGAAAATTTGTGATGAACATTCAATTATTCTAACAAGAATAACAATTACAAATGAGAAAATACAATAGTGAAACAGCCACATTATGGCCTAGCAATATAGATTACTAGAAGTTATGATATCTAAAAGGTATAGCCTTAGTAAATCTTACTGTAAGAATGTTAGTATTTTAGCAAATATTCAATTAGGCTTGAAAGAGTTAATATGGGAGAGGATAAAAGAGACCTGATGTTTAAAAGTTATTTAAATGGGAAACTGTTACATCACTCAGTTTACTCTTACCAATACATCTCATAAGATTAATGTGTCCAATAAATTTTAATCGAGACCATCCCACCTATATGCAGGTGGTGGATCAGAATCTAAAACAAAGAAAAGTATAAAAAATAATTATTATAAGAATGATTTTATACTCCACTGCTCATTCATGCCATTTGAATGCATTGGATCAAGTTTAAGTATCCAGAATACCTCTTTCTGTAACAGTGATTTTTTTCATATTTCCACCTCTATATGGTATAGTTAATGTCTCCAATACCTGCCATCTTAACTGTGTGGTTTGGTGTTTATTGTTTTGGAAATGTGATATGATACAGGGGTATCAGTGCCTGATTTTGGTGTAAAATTACGAAAATCATTTTTGTGTTCTTTAATTCTCTCTTTAACATGACGTCCTGTTTTTCCCACATATACCTTACCACAAGGACACTGAAGCATGTAAATTACATTGCATGTAGCCCCATGTTTAAGTTTTATTTATGTCCCTTTTAGTGGATAGTAAACGTATTCTCCACGAATGATAGAAATGCATGACATGCAAGGGAAAGTACCCAATTTTTTAGAAAGAAGAGGGGACTTAATTTCCTTACCCCTAAGTTTGCTAAGGCATAAATGATCTCTAAGTATTTTATCTTTAATAAATAGCCTATCTGTTTGTCACTTTGCAGAAGTGGCCATTATTTCTTAACTATATGTTCAATATCAAAGCTTTAGTCATTATATTTAGATACCAACACCATTCTATTTTGTTTATTCTTATCTTTCTGAGAAGATAGATTTTCTTTAGAGATGTCCTGTACTTCTTTGGTGATTTTTTGTATTAAATTATCTTTATAACCTCACTTTAAAAACCTCTGGGTAATATCTCTTGCAGTATATCAAATTTATTATCATCAGAGATAATGTGTTCTGCTCTCATGTATTGTCCCTTTGGTATTGCTCTAATAATATGCAGTGAGTGGTAGCTAGTAGCATTTAATATATTATTCCCTTCTGTAGATTTTATATAAAGATTGCTTTCGATGGCACCATTGAAAATCATTACTCTAACATCCAGAAAGCTAAGACAATCATTACTATATTCACAAGTAAACTTAATAGTGGGATGGGCTAAATTAGCCAATTCCACCATTTTAAGAAATTATGAAAATATTGTCTACATATCTACAGTACAGTGAGATATTTTCTTTATAAATAGAATGCACAAAAAACATATTTTCCAATTTATTCATAAAGATGCTTGCAAAAGAGGGTGTACACGCTGCCCCCATGGATGTACCCTGTTTTTTGCATAAAAAAATTCACAGTTGAACCTAAAAAAGTTCTTTTTAAGTACGATATTAAGACAATCTAGAATAAAATAAATGAGATGATGGTTAAGATTAGTAATTAGTAATGCTTCTTCAACATATTGTATACCTTATACCTGTGGGATTGATGTATAGAGACTCTCCTCTTCTATATTACAAAACCAAGTATCATCATGTATATCAATTTTTTCTAATTAAATCAAGAAATCTGTTAGTATCTGTCAAACAAGTAGAGATAGTCTTAGCCAAAGGTTGTAAATAAGCATCAACAAATTTGGAAAGTGGTTCTAGTAAAGAATCCATAACATCTCACTGGAGCAAAAGGGTAAGTTCAAATCAAATATAAAGCTTAAGAAGTTTTCACATCCAGAATGTGTCCTTTTTTGTTTATTGAAAATTACTTTATCTGGATGGAGAAAGATTGGTGCTTGACCAGCAACTGGAAGTACTTGGATTGTCGGAAAAGGCATTGCACTATCGAATAGTTCAGTATTGTGTAAAAAAATGAACATTTCTTTTGGAGTGTAACAACAACATTTTGCATTTTGGAACCATGACACTTTTAGGACATCCCAAATTATTTGAAGAGTGGCCCCAGATTTGGGGTTTTAATGAGGGTGTTTTTCTATTTTGTTATTGTTCAGTCTCCAATTAGACTTATTTGAGGATGAGGTGGCCATTTTGAAGTTCAATTCAGTTTGGGTATCATTATTAATTTCAGCTAATTACAAAGGAGATGCCTGTAGCAGAATTAGTGAATATAGCATGCTTGGAAACAGCTGGGGAATAATCAGTGGTCTTGGTATATGTTGGAAATAACATATGTAATATGCTTATTAATCTAAGAAAAATCATTTAGGACCAAGAACTCCAAGGTGGTTTTTCCATATTGCTGTGGTGATAAATTCTTTATAGAATGGCAGCAATTGGTAATAGAAAATAATGGCAAAGGAAATGATGCAGGGAGGAAACAAGAGCATATGGCTGGCTTTTCTGAGGTACAGACTGGAGGGTTGTCAGAGATTTTAAATTAGCTTTTGGTGGAATGATAATGATAACAATTAAATGATTTTAATGAAAACTGTTTGCCACTCTAGACCAGTGTAGTATGTGATATGTATGTGAATTTTATATTGCCCTATTTATACTGACCTATTATTGCAGTCAAGTCCAGAGATTACAGTTGACTCCAGGAGCTAATTAAAAAGGCCAGCTTGGAAGGCATCTTGGAAAACCATTAATGAGGAAAGTTTCTGGTTGAAGCCTGAGTCTGTGAGTTATTGTGGAGAACAGGGCCGAGCCAAGGTTTTTTGGCGCCGCCCCAGTCTTCAATGACACCTGCTTCCCCCCTGTTTTCCTTCCCCCTCTGCCCTTCACCCTGCTTATTTCCTTCCCCTTCTTCCCCACTCCCTGCTGATTTCCTTCCCCAGTGAAGGAGGGGGCACGATCATGATGTTCCTTCAAATACAGGAAGTTAAAAGTTTTAACCCTAGGTGGCTGCCTACCCCTCAGCCCGGCCGTAGTAGAGAATATTTTTATGGAAAACAAGCATCTTTGGAGTTTTTGGCATTAAAATGATGTTCTATTGGAAAGAGACAGCCAAGCTGGTAACCCAGGAAACAGGTGAGCTACCAGAATGGTTTAACCATAACGAACTATATACTAGGAACCACAAACAAACACTGTAATATATTTTCACTGTACTGAAAATTCAGACTTATGCTCTAACATTTGTGTCCTGAGATTTGTGTTTAAATTGACTTTTTGCCAACAAATGCTGTGTTTTATAATTTCTACATTTTTATGTTAAAGTGTGCATCTCCGTTTGATAAAATCCTCACACACAAAAAAATGACATGTGGACACAAAAGTGAGGAGAACTTGATAAGACAATATATATATATATATATATATATATATATATATATATATATATATATATATGGGCAAAATTTATTAAAATCAGAAAAGCCATTTCGGCTTTTCCGAGTTGAATCAGGAGAAGGCTTTGAAGTTTCTCCTGGTGAGTATTGCGAGATTTACCTCGTGTGATACTTGCCGTGAGAAACTTTTTTTTATTAAACATATCCATGGAAAGGGTAGCCATATAGTTGAACTACCTTTCCAGGGATATATTTAATAAAAAAAAGTTTGTCATGGCAAGTATCGCACGAGGTAAATCTCATGATACTTACCGCAAGAAATTTCAAAACCTTCTCCTGAGTTATTAAACTCGGAAAAGCATAAACAGTTTTTCCGAGTTTAATAAATTTCACTAAATGTACATAAAGTCCTTTGGACAAAGTACTCTTAACACATGAGTATGTCTTGATGTGTTGTGCTCAATTGACAAATTTGCTTTAAAGAATTTTACAAAACAGCCCTGGTATATCTGTAAAAAAAAAAAATTCACACATTTTGCAAATAAGTAAAATTGTTAATAGCATGTATTGTGCATATATTCATTTAAAAACCAACTCTTTTCCCCTTTTCATTTAGAGATTGTAATTGTCTTTAGGCAAAGTCCACCAAGCATGCCACTGCTGAGAAAAATGGTTAAACATGTACATGTCCAATTAGTCAAATTTGAATATTAATGTTCATACTTTGAATACGTTATTAACTATAATTATACATAATACATTATCATATATAAATATATGTAATTTTTTTCTTTTTTTGAATGACAATTTTTTATTCAGTGATAATGGCCACAAGAATTCGACCACAATTTCTCTTAAAATAAAAATAGAAGCCACAATAAAGAGCATAAAATAAAAATCAAGCAAAATCAATAGCTACAAAGAAAAGAGAGCTAAAGGGTGAGTTTATCTCTTGCAGCTGGTGGTCTATTTGCTTGATATCATTTCCTTGTATACAGATAAGAATTTATCTTAAATGACCATGTCTTTTTCAATTTGTACTTAACAGTCAATCCCATTTTCTTTATAAGATGCTATCACAGCATTGTGAAAAATGCATTACAATAATCCCTACGGATCTCCATATATCAATATCAAATGGAAGTGAATTGACCTGTTATAAGCATCGCATTTAAAACCATGATATTTTAAATAAAAGCTAAGTTTACTGAATTGTATCACCTTTACAGAAGTTAGTGCATTTACACTGATATAGTTTAGAAAGATGTGTTGAATACTGGTACAACATCAATATGTGTTTACTGTATATTTCTAAATATTTGAAGGGTTCATTATGATTAAGTACATAATGTAAGGAACCATATGGAGATCACCTAGTGCTTACTTGCTTGACAACTATGCAGTTATTATAATGGTAAAATAAAATGATGCAAGTCATTTATATAAAAAAATGTTAGTTGTAATTAATTTCTAAGTCATTAATTGATTGATTGAAAACAAGTTGAATGTACGAGCATTGTATGCATAAGTGAATGTGTACTACCATTTTAGGAATACATACTCATTTGTGAATCTTAAGGCCCACAATAAATCAATATCGACAATAAAAAAGTAATATTTAAAGCAGGGTATTTATTTATACTTGGAGAATGCTAGAGGAGCCAGGTTCCAAAATGTTGAAGAGAACAGGAATTATAAAATCTTTATTTTTGGAAACCTGTTCAGTGTAAATATATGTATTATAAGCACATCAGTTAAGTAAAACATTTGGTTCATATAAAGGTTAATGTTTGTAAAATTAAAATTAAATTTCCACAGTGGGGGAGACTAACTCATTATATGTGTCATTATTGGAACCTGGCTTTCCATTTGGAATAGTGCACAATAAAAAAAAAAAAAAAAAAAATTCAGTGGCAACCAACTTTGTTAATGACAATATTAAACTATTGTACTTAGATCTTTGACAGCAGTTATGGACACCACCCACTGAGGATATTATTCCTTCCCTGCTAGGACTGCAGCATTTTAAAATTGATTCTGATTTATTAAATAGCTGCCACCACAAAAAGTCAGGTTAAGTGGGTACAGCATAAAGGCCGATATGCAAACTATATAAAATTAAAATCTGCTTTTGCCCACCATGCATTGCCAATGTATTTCGGTTTGTGAGTGAACTAAATAGTGAAGTTTTATATTTCTAGAATTAAATTTCTAAATTCTAAATTTGGTGTTTTGATTTATTAATCATTTTTATACTACAAATCTAGCTATCAACCCTTTGTGCGTATTTGGGGCATCCCATGTGCACTCACTGCAGTGAGGCACTATTTAGCAGCTAGTGTTCAAGCATCATCATCTTCTTACAATGATTGGTACTTAGGATCACACTCAACATACAGCTTATATTCCTCTTCTTTACAATTGTTTTTTTATGCTTTTGCCTAACAAATGGGATCCACATTCTTCTTTTGGAAATAGATTTCAGTTGTGTATTGTTGCAGTAGGTGGATTTGTTTTGCCATTTGGTAGCTTTTATGAATCCTAGGCTGTTTAGAGATTGCCCATAAAGCACTGTTTACATTGTATGCTTCTGGGTTTTCTGATATTTCATTCTCTGGTTCTGACCTCATGTTTTCCATTTTCATATGCCTTAAACTACCTGCCCTGACTATTTTGGACTGTCTTATTGCCTAATTCTTTTTTCATGTTGTAGCATCCTTCTGCTCCTCAGACACTGCTTGTAAGTTCCAAATTCATTTTCAAACTGCAATATGATGAGCATTTGAAGACACCTGATGCATCTTATAACAGACTTATGTTTACCTAAACTAACCCTTTCAGATAAACTCCTGTAGTCAGTTAGATACTAAATATTATTACTAGGTTCTACGGTAAACAAGCCTAATCATAAAACTGTAACTTACCTTTCCATTTTCTCATGTATGGATTTAAGGGGTCACTATAGTGCTGATATAACTGCACACATACATATAAAACTCCTTTATACTAAGCCAATTTCTGACACAAATAGTTAAAAAAGTTTAGTGAAGAAATAATACTTGCCGTTTGTTTTCCTGAAAGCTGACATTTCCCTCTCTCTCCTTTCTGTTCTCCATGCGAAGAAAAAGCTGCCTGACTGCTATTGGTTAAGCAGTGTGGCTAAACAAAAAGGAGAAAGAGACCCATTGTTGGGCGCACTCTGCTGACTAATTATAACACATCGAAAGAAAAAATGGGATTTTAAGAATAGTCAAAAAACTGTTTTTTATTCATCAAATTTTTTAAACTCACAACAAATAAACAAACTGTGGTCATTTAAGGAAAAAACACATAAGAAAAAAGTGATTAAAATGTCTTTAAAAAGACTAAAAAACTGGATGGGAATTTGTTGACAGCCCTTGCATCTTATGAAAGTTAAATAAATCAACATATGCAAATACAAATGTAAAGATATGCAAACCTGAAAGGTAATAATCAATTGAGAGTAATCCAGACAGTGTGGTCCCACCAAACACTAGTTGTCAAAAGTATGATAAACCCATGGGTATAAAATATTTACCAATATTGTGTTCGTTAATCCATATGGACACCATGTAAATGGATTCTCCAAATGAAAAAATGCTGAACAGTGGAGGTGAGAATGCAGGCTGTGTTCAAAGACCCAAGCGATCTATACACTGAACGCGTTTCGCCTAAGCTTCATCTTGCAGTGTATGATTGGTTAAGCAGTGTGCTGACCATTTGGCTGCATAAATTAATCTGGAAAGCAGGAGATTACAGAGAGAAAGCTGACTTGTTCACATGTGTTAAGTAGTAAGTAGGGCAAAAATGTCTGGGGGAGAGTACCTTTTGATGGAAATCTGGCCAGTACACATCACACACATTTCCTGGTGTGGGAGTTTATCATTGCTGCCTAATAAGTCATCCTATGTCACATGAAACATCTACTGGGGAGAAATGCTTCTCACTAAGGTATAGTACTGCATATGTAAAGACGTAATTTTACTATAGTTCCCCTTTAAACCTAGTACTTGTTGTTCTCTGTAAGGCTACCCTGACTTCTATGATGTATAGGAAGCATAGACTATGCTATGACTTTTCTGTAGGCTTGCTGTCCCATGAACTGGTGCTGACACAATTTGCCCACCCATACACCTGTATAAGGTGTTTCTCTAGCTGGCTCCTGCTTTTATTTCCTACTGAAGTCTTATTTTTATGAGCCTGATTTTAGTTTATTTTATCTATCCGTTACATGTCCTGGAGCCATGTTTGTGCTCGCTTTATTTTTGTGGTCTTATTATAGTTTTGTATCTAGTTTCTTTTCTTGTTTCTTGTATTATTAAATTCCCAGTTTTGACCTTGACTGGCTCTTTCACTTTATTAAAGCTTTTTGCTGTATTGTAGTCTGTCCTGTCATGTCTTCTTCCTTTAAAAAAACACTAAATCATGTAATAACCTGCATACTGATTTTTTAGTGTGTATTTAAATAAATTAGGACCTATAGTTCTTAAGATATGTGTTGTAGAGTAATCTCTTTTCTTTAAGCTAAGCACTTCTCTTACTTTGGTTTTTACTCCTCCTTCCCTTTAGCTTCAACAACATTGTATCTAGTATGCTAATATTTTATCTTATTACTGGCTATAAATAAACCGAAGAGTTTGACTTCATTTCACATGTCAGGTTGCAACAATGTTAGAATCATGAAAGGTTAAAAACCTGGGTTAAGGTTTCTAAGAAAGGATACAATTTTAAGATAAAATAATTATGTTAGTAATAATAATAGGGCAATAACAATATCAATACAATTATAATGTATTAGAAAGATATTTGTTTGAGGAAAAATAATAAAATATCCAAAATAGGTTGTAATGAACCAACTCCTGTATTACAACTTGACAATCGTTACAGGTGCTGTGGCTGTTGGATGGAAGTTGATCTTAAAAACTGAAATCCAGAAGCAACAAAAACCATTGGTGAATAACCAGGAGTGGTTAAACGATCAAGCATTCTGCAGAAGTGATCAGTAGTTTCTAGCTTCCCATTCTTTGGTTCTTTCAAAAAAAGGCACAGTTTCAGACAAAAAAAATGAAAGGCCTCTCTAAAAACACATAATCTACAATGTCTCTTTTTCTATATCTTTTATAAGGCAATGCAACCATCGTCAATAACTTCTGCATAATTATAGACTTATAGAAATGACTCTGTCCTTTTATACTTGGAAACAAATAAGTACATATTAAACATTATGCAAAACCATTAAATGTCCCTAACTTTCTCTAGTTGTCTTCCAAATGGCAGCTTCTTTAGCAATCTAACATAAAGAAGAAATGATCTTTCTAAAAGGGTTGAAATAAATAAATGCTTCCTTTAGGGTTAACAAACACTTTATTAAATTAAATTAATTACAAATTCTTCTACCACTTTACAAAACACAAAATATGTTGTCAGTATTGATTCATATAAAAACCTACTTAATATATTAGTATATGTGTAAATATATAATCAGTGCCTGAGTACAAAAAGAGTGAAGGCAAATTCAAAATGCACACGAACACAAATACAAAAATTACACAATAAGTAATAATTGAACAGAAATATAAATACTAAAAATTAGGATAAATTTCAGTTGCGGATCACATCATAATTATTTCAATACAATAAAATCAATACATCTCCATTAGCAGTTTTCTATATTGTGTAGAACTAATTTTACAAACATTCCTTATGTCCAAATATTATTAACAAAGCTGTTTTTAGCCCAAAATGCACCAATATATCAAATTTACTACTCAATCAAATTCTCTATTCCTTGGGTTTGTTTAGTCTGTACAACCTGGACTGCATTGCTCTTAAAATTAAAGCAAGCCTTATTTGTTCATTTAACAGATAACACCACAAAAACAAAAAAAAATGCAGCTTTCTTAGAAATAAAACTTTTACCAATTTACTCTTTACAATATCAGAGTGCTTTGATGTTGCTCTTTCAAAGTTAATCATAATACATTTTTCTAGATGTATTCCCCTGTTTATGCTACTAACTGCAGATGAGCATGTATTATTATTAATAAGATTTGGTTATGATTCAACAGCTATGATAGTCTAGCCTTTTGCCTCAGATGACAAGTAATGTAATAAAAATCAAAATCCCTCTTGCTCTGCCTTCTAGGGGATACTGTCTATAAGTTTCTGAGATCATCATCCTATGCTAAAGAGTATGTTTTTTTTCTGTGTCTACACATCTTACTTTTCCTGAACCTTGTTCTTACTAGTCACATTTTGTTCATCCAATCACTTTATACTATGGGGGGAATTCAGCAAGCTCCGAAGTGAGGCGCGTAGTGTTCGCCTCACTTCGGAACAACTGAAATGCGCATGCTGATGTCCTGCACGCGGACATCAGTATGCGCATTAAAGGGATTCCCCTCCCGGCGAGGCAACTCTTTTGCTCTCATCGAGACTGGAATCCCTTTAATGCGCTCGCTATTGTCTGCGTGCAGGACATCAGTGAGCGAAGATCAGTCAGTCCGAAGTGAGGCGAACACTCCGCACCTCACTTCGGACTATGCTGAATTATCCCCTTAGTGGGTTATTCACTAAAGTCCAAATTGTTGCGTATAGGTGCGAATTCTCCAGATAAAGACAGTCGCAACAGGCTGCTACTGTCGCAGTCACATATTTATAATGAGAGTATTGTCACAATCGCGACTTTATATATGGGAAAATTATCGCAATCTTAACATTAAAAAATTGTCGCGACTTTACAGTGGGGAAATTGTCGAAGATTTGCTATGAGAATCCACTGTTTGCGAATTCGACAGTCAAATTCATACCTTAGTGAAGGGTCAACAGAGTGAAGTAAATGTCAAAAGGAGGACACCTCCTGGAAGACATGGAACAAACAGGTATTGGGAGAAAAACTGGACCTTCTGAGTGAGAAGATTCTGCCAGCAGAATTTATAATAGACCAGAGTGGGGAAAGCTGGAAGGCTAGTAAGAAGAGCATTTTTTGTTTCTTGCTAAGCTCATTAGTGCAACTATGTAACATTCTGCTTTGAACTGATTGATTGATAACTTGTGTTACCTTCCCAAACTAGATGTCAACTATAGTTTGATATGGTTTAGAAGTGACCAGGAGTCCACTGGTTCATTTATTTTTATATGGGTCATGATTATGATATATAGGAATAGAAAATTTAGCAGTCTTCAAAAAAGAAAAGGTCGGTGTAATGTTTAGAAATAGATCATTTAGTATGATTCATTAATAAGATGTATTTGCAATTCTTTCCTTAGTGCTATAACAAGTGTCAGTCATGGATTGCCAGTGTGGCTTATTTTTCACTTCTCACCAGTTATGTAGAAAAGATCTTGCTGGATGAAGTGTGATTATTCATCTATAAGGAACAGATGTTCCTTATACAGATATTCAGGGATTCTTCATTGCCACATTATCAGTTTATAGCTACTATACATCCTTGATATTTAATAATCATACAGCAGAGCAATTTCTGCACAATTTTGATTAACAAATGGAATACAGTATTTCCTGGGTAAAGGGAGATGTATCTGTTAGGGTGAGTCTAAACTTCAACATTGTTTCTTATATAAATTACAGTATGTGCTGAAACACCAGATTATAGATAGTGCCACCTGTTCACCCAGTTTAGAAGACTGTCCATTACCAAAGTTCATCTTTGGACTTACTGCTGCTCATATACTGCTACCCAATAATCTTCAAGTTGCTCTGCAGCAACCGGTGGGTTGAGCAAATGTTAGGGAGGGCAAACTTAGGGAATTTTTTGAAATAATTTTTTTAGTTAGAAAGTCTTTCAAGGTAGATCATATAGGGTCACTTAATGTTATAATCCTAGAAACAGCCTATTGATGAAAAATGTCAAAGAGAGGAACATCTTGCTTGGTAGGAAATATATATATGTCAAAGCATTCCATTATAAAATGTGTGCATCCATATGCAGACATGTATAAGATTTACTTAAAAATGGTTCTATGTGGTTGCTATGACTACATTTAATGTTGGACTGCAAAGGATAAAGAACATAATAACTATAGTGCATTTTTAATTCAATCTGTACTCTTTCCTCTACCATTTAATTTTCTTGGTTTCCTAACTGAATTCTAATTTTATGAAAGTCATGTGTTAGAATAACATGCATTATCTATACTAGTGTGCTAAACAAAAAATGTAACGTAGTCTTTTCAAAGTGGTTTGGCATTTGTATGGAGTTGGTTAAAATATATATTGTATTAAAAAGGACACTTCTGATAAGTAGAGGAAAAAAAGAAAAAGGCAGAGGGAAAAACAAAATGATTGTAAATTCTACCAAGGGAATTCTGTCATGAATATGGTTCACCTTTGCAGATTTCTCCCACCCTGCCTCAGAGGATATCTGACCTTTGGAGAGAAATAATGAAAAGAAGAAATTCCTTGGAGAAAATAATGTGGTCAGACCCCAGTAATGAGATCTGCTGCCTTTTTGTTGCCATGACAACTGGAGTCATTTTATAATACAAAATACATGAATGGGGAAACAGGGCCATCGTCTCTTCCTAAAGCAAAGCTGTTTTACACCTTTTAGCCTTTTAGTCAATGGAATGAGAAAATATTGTATTTGATATGCTGCTACACTCTGTTTCCCTCAAGGTAATGTCTGATCAAGCAATCCCGCAGGCATAAAAGATTTAATTACTTGTAATCATTTTTTACAGACCACTTGGTGAGGAGCTGTAATGATAATATATTAGGATTTTTTTAAGCAAGTTGGTTTAGCAAAAGAGAAACACAAATACAATTCCCTAAATTGCCTAGAAATATTGTGCCGTTTATATGCTTATTTTATAGCATACCCATATGCTACAAAAACATTAATTATACACAGCCAAGGATTAATAGTATCAGATTTCAAAATATAAAAGAAATTAAAGGACCAGTAACACCAAATAAAGAAAAAGCATCATGTTGGATTGGTGTGGCATTTATACTTAAATTATATTTTGTGAAAACATGACCTTAAAAATAAAGTAAATTAAGAAGTTCCTGATTTGTATTGTTTTGTGTTGGTATTCAGTCCTTATGGTTATATTTTTTACGGTTTATTTTTTTTTATCTGTTGGATAAAGAAACCTCTGCTCTGTCCATTGTTTACAATGAAACTTCAGATAATACATATTTTTGAAGTGCCAGCTGAAAGCCCCTTTTATTAAAGATGGCTGAGACCAGCAATAAGTAGAAGAACATCACAAAATAATAAAACCAAGAAATGTAACTTAAAATATGACATTATTAAAAATACTGAATAGGAAAAACTGTCACACCAAACCAAATGGCAATTCTCTTTTTCAGTGTTACTGGTTCTTTAAGAATAAAAAAAAAATAGCAAAACTCATACAATCTCCTTTGTTGGCCTTCATACACAAAAGCCATCATCTGAGGTGCCCAGCATAGGCCCATTAAAGCTAAAGCACTGCTTCTGAATGGTATCCATAGCTGGCAGATACATTTCTGTTTCAATAAACCAAAGCACAGAAATCTTTTTTTTTTTTTTTTTTTAACTTTATGGAAAGATAGTTAATAGCTTAATATTTACAATTGTTGTGTGTTAGTATGATTTAAGACAAATATGAATGAATTAAAAGATGTCATGGGAACCTGCTGGAGACAATGATAGTAGCTCATGTATCCCAAGCTGTTGTAGCATGGACATATTGAAATGGATAAGCATACATTCCTTTTCTATTTAATAACAGAGATGATTGGTTTGGTGTGCAGCAGACACAGATGCATTAGGTTTTCATGTCAACAAAAAGTAACTCCTTCATGGATGTGGTGGTGTACCAGAATCATATGAAACAAAACAAAACACGGCATGTCTTAAGAAAATTCATCCTTGTACAGATATTAGGTTCCTAATAATAGATTATAAATAAAGACCTTAAGTCTACCATGCATAAAAGCTGAACATGTGGCATTATGTAGAGTATGTATATGTATAATTTTATTTATAAATATCCACTCAGCACTGTACAATTCAGCAATACAAATATAGTACAGACATGGGAAAAGTGCACTAAACAATACAAATATAATATCACAAGGATATTTCACATTAAGCACTAGGTTGGGGTTGACACAAGAGGTTGGAAGTTCCTGCCCCGTAGAGCTTACAATCTAAATGGGAAGAAGACTTACATATACAGTTAAAAGGGTAATAAGAGCTCTAACAATCTGCACAAATGCAGGTCAATAAATACAAATATTAAACATAAATAACTAATTAAGTATAAAATAAAATATATACAGGGGTTAGACAAAAAAAACTGAAACACCTGCTTTTAGACCACAATAACTAATTAGTATGGTGTAGGGCCTCCTTTTGTGGCCAATACAGCATCAATTCATATTGGGAATGACATATAAAGTCCTTCACAGTGGTCAGAGGGATTTTAAGCCATTCTTCTTGCAGGATAGTGGCCAGGTCTCTATGTGATGCTGGTGGAGGAAAACATTTCCTGACTCGCTCCTCCAAAACACCCCAAAGTGGCTGAATAATAGTTAGATCTGGTGACTGAGCAGGCCATGGGAGATGTTCAACTTCACTTTCATGTTCATAAAACCAATCTTTCACCAGTCTTGCTGTTTGTATTGATGCATTGTCATCCTGATACACGGCACCACCTTTAGGATACAATGTTTGAACGATTGGATGCACATGATCCTCCAGAATGGTTTGATAGTCCTATGCAGTGACGCGCCCATCTAGCACAAGTATTGGGCCAAGGGAATGTCATGATATGGCAGCCCAAACCATCACTCTGGGATGCAACAATCTGGGTGGTACGCTTCTTTGGGTCTTCCCCACACCGTAACTCTCCCGGATGTTGGGAAAACAGCAAAGGTGGACTCATTAGAGAACAATACATGTTTCACATTGTCCACAGCCCAAGATTTGCGCTCCTTGCACCAATGAAACCGACGTTTGGCATTGGCATGAGTGACCAAAGGTTTGGCTATAGCAGCCCGGCTGTGTATATTGACCCTGTGGAGCTCCCAATGGACTGTTCTGGTGGAAACAGGAGAGTTGAGGTGCACATTTAATTCTGCCATGATTTGGGTAGCCGTGGATTTATGTTTTTTGGATACAATTCGGGTTAGCACCTGAACATCCCTTTCAGACAGCTTCATCTTGCGTCCACAGTTAATCCTGTTGGATGTGTTTTGCTCTTCTTGGTGGTATGCTGACATTACCCTGGATACCGTCGCTCTTGATACCTCACAAAGACTTGCTTTCTTGGTCACAGATGTGCCAGCAAGACATGCACCAACAATTTGTCTTCTTTTGAACTCTGGTATGTCACTAATAATGTTGTGTGCATTGCAATATTTTGAGCAAAACTGTGCTCTTACCCTGCTAATTGAACCTTCACAGTCTGCTCTTACTGGTGCAATGTGCAATTAATGAAGACTGGCCACCAGGCTGGTCCAATTTAGCCATGAAACCTCCCACACTAAAATGACAGGTGTTTCAGTTTTTTAAATTGGTGGTTGTATCAGAAGTCTACCATTAACATATATGGTGATAAGATTGGGCAGATCACCTCCTTGGTACAAGCGCAGGAGCACCAACATTATTTGGAAGTTTATTCAGATAACAACCATGGTAAAAAAGAGATGTTCTGGACTAAATATATCATCAATTGAACATTTTTATTTCAATTTAACCATTGTTGCATATTATTTGATCATTTGTGGTTAACATTAATATTTGTGATTTAATAAGATATTTATACCAATATATTTAACCCAAATCAACCTAAACTTATTAGGGCGCTATACCATTCTCTTGGATTGTGTTAAACAATGTTTGTTGCTGTGATAATTTTATTATACAAGATTGTATATATTTTTGAGGCTTTATAATTTCATTTTGTCTTAAATAAATTCTAAATTCATAATAAATTCCATCGTCTAATCATTTTCCAGGGTGAGAAGCCGAACCGGAGGTTTTTATTGATTAATTAAATTTTGTTTACATGTTACATTTTATTTGGTAAATAAACCATCCATGAGTAGATTTCCAGGAGACAGCTGGAAATTTGAGTCTGTATTTCTGGTGTTAGCATAGAAGCAGATAAGTAAATTTGGGTATCGTCTGAATACAAGTGATACTGAAGACCAAATGAATTGATGATATCACCCAAGGAAAGAGTGTATAGGAGGAGACCAAGGACAGAGACTTGGGGCACCCCCACCCTAAATGGGACAGTAGAAGAAGCATCATTAGAATGGGAAACAAAAAGGAACAATCACAAAGATAGGAAGCCATGCAGCTTGATTACTGACCCCAAACGCAGAACAGAAAATTGACTCTTGGCTTTGGCAACCTGGAGATCATTTGCAAGTTTACACAAAGCAGTCTCCGTAGAATGCCCTGGCCTAAATCCAGACTGGAGAAGATCAAGGAGATGGTACACATGCTGATAGTTAGTAAGGTGGGTGCAGATTAGACATTCTAAAAGTTTAGAAGTCACTGGCAAGAGAGAGACAGGACAGTATTTAGCGAGCCATGCACATCACATTTATAAATGTCCATGTGCCTCATACTCTAATTGACTTAAATGCACAATAGAGGAGGAGTTATTAAAAATCCTGTACCTAGATATAGTAATATGCATTATGGGTGTACTCCAATCCCGGAGTTGGTAGTGGATGCGCTAGTGGAGAAAAATAAGAAGGGAGAGAGGAACTCCCCTAGTGTGATACCGTTTCGGTCAAATACAGATAAGTGCTGACACACTGTGTCTGGTTAATAAACCATGCTGAAAGAGCTGGTGCTTAGTGATACACTTAAAAAAGTGCCTATGA
>WMED01006864.1:0-10167 GCA_019650415.1 Pipa parva
AAGGGGAGTCCCTTGGGTTGAAGACTTATTAACGGGGGAATATTTTCTTTTTTAACACTGACATCCTTATTTACTCAAGTCTTAATAGTTCCCTATATCTATGAATTTGCATTTGATCACCATGTTTACATATTGAGCAAACTCTGTGATGTGGGAAATACACATCTAATTCAGGTGACTATGATGGTTGCGGACGCACGTAGCTCTTCACATTACTCTGCAAAATAAGAGTCAGTTGCAGTTGCGAATTTGACAAGGTGTGGTACTCTGAATTCACCTGTTTGACTTCACTACATCATAGTGGTGAGTTGGAGGATTAATGGCAGAGCTCCAGTGTGGCATAAGGCAACTATTTCTTCAAAAGTGACAATGGCAACTGCAACTAAATTAGCCTACTATTAAACTTGAACTAGGGATAAGGTGACATAAAAATAGCTCACCTTGTAGTTCATTTATATACAGTTAGTGGGATATAGTGAGGATGATGTCACTGCACTTCGCTGGGGGTAATTCACATCACTCTGTAAGACTTTGCATCCTACTTCTATTCGACTGACTTCATCACACTACTCATCCATATCAGTCTGCTTGTTCGACAAATCTATCCACAGCTTCATCAATAAGAAGTGATTGTGCGACTATTTTTGTGATGTGATGCAAATTGTGAAATGAATTCGACAGGTGAATTCAGACTTAAGTCAATAAGGCCCTTAATGCTGGAGAAACAGTGTTTTTTTTATTGCATATATCAAAAATCACTATTTGATGCATTTTGTTTTTCATCAAAAAGTTGTTTTTGATGCTATACAAATCAGCAGAAAATAAATATCCCCCCATAGTCATACAGTATGTGTATATATTAATCTGTGCTAAAATTAACATGAGTGTTTTTCAGACCTTTTACTCCTGCCTTTAATTCTATTTGGTCAACTCTATAAATATCTTCCTGCAATCTCAGTGTGCTGTGGGCTGATGCTTGGTGAATGCAGTGTAAATGGCAGACTCAAATCACCAGTTGACTGGTGTTTCAGGGAACTGTTAAATACAAAATACATAATTTGTGCTTCTTGGTATGTCATTACCTTGTAAAAGCAATGTAAATTATATGCTTTTAAAACGAGACATGCATATTGTATGAATATATGAATCCGGTTGATGTTTACATTCGGAGAGCAGTTGTCATGACGTAATGGCAAAAAGTCAAGCTTTTTTTTATTATTTAGGGTTGGGATATTAAATATTAAATCTGATATTAAAAAGGATGGGGAGAAAAATAAATAGTGAAAAAGAAAAGTATTCTCCCTCAATATAATTATACCTTTCTCTTTGCATAGAGATGTAGTATGTTTTTGTGAATTATGCAATATATTTTGATAAAATTTGTTGGAAGATCAGACTGTGAAATGTAAAGAAAAATATAATGTGAACTGCTACAAATATATTATTAGAAATCACAGGCATCAACAACAGTATTTATGGCTGTATATTCACACTTATGGTAGTTATGCTTGCCAAGCATAAACATTAGTTAGTAACTGATGCAAATTTCTGTCAGAAAATGTAAAAACAACACATGACTTTTTCTATTGTGGTATTTATTCTATAAAAAAATATAAAAACTAACAAACGTTTCCATGTATGGGGCAATAAACTCCAAGGGGGTTATTGACTAAAGTCTGAATTATCATGTAAAGGTGTTCATTCACCTCTTGCCCATGTTTGGGTATTCAGTAAACTCTGCGATGTGGCAAAATCATCAGCTAACGACAGTAGCACACTACACAATAGACAGCTACTGACACAGTCTCAAATTCGCTATGGGAATACTGACATGGTTGCAAATTTGTTATGGGAATCTGTTGTAGAGAATCAGGACGTAGCCACCCAATGTGATTAGAATTCATTTCGACAGTCGAATTCTCACTTTGATCACTAACTCCCTAACCCTTTAACAAAAAAGGGGCTTATTCATGAAAGTCTGAATAGTTGTGAAAATGTCAGAGTCCATTCAC
The DNA here is from genome assembly GCA_019650415.1 of Pipa parva. NCBI lineage: Eukaryota > Metazoa > Chordata > Amphibia > Anura > Pipidae > Pipa > Pipa parva. The sequence continues at coordinate 2,013 of WMED01006864.1, forward strand.
CACTTCCTAATCTTCAAACATTTGTCAAACTTTGCAATATGATGAAGTTGCAACAGTCAATAACTCATGGAGCTCTTCACACCAAGTTGCGTGCGTGTACACAAGTAATTAGGATACTCATCAATCATCTGGGTCAGTGGAAGTAGCGAATTCAGCAAGGTGCACTGTTTGGAATTTGCCAGTTTTACTTCTGAAGATTGGTAGGGTTCATATCAGGGCTGCTACTCCTGACTGACTATGCTGCACTATGCCATAAACAGTGTCTGACTCCATTCAATTTTTTCCTATAGGAATCTACCAGGGATGGGCCGAGGGGTAGGCAGGGTAGGCAGCCACCCAAGGAGCTGCCACCACAACAACCCTCCCACATTGTGCTGCTCCCTCCTTCCTACCCTCTGAAGGAGGGGGCACTATCTCAGTGCACACCTCCTCCTTTTCCCTGTCCCTACCTACCTCCTCCGTAGCCTGGCTCTGTCTGCTGTAGAGCTGAGCTTCACAGTGTTCCTCCCCCAGCAATGACTTAACTTTCTGTGATTGTCAGGAAGTTGAATCTATCCTGGGGAGAGGAATGCTATAGCACTTAGCTCTACAGCAGACAGAGCCGGGCCACAGAAGAAGTAGGTAGGGACATGGAAAAGGAGGGGAGCGAGCACTAAGATAACTCCCCCTCCTTCAGAGGGTAGGAAGGAGAGAGCAACACAGTGTGGGAGAGGGCTTGTGGGGGCAGCACAGTGTGGGAAGAGTGCAGTGGGGGCAGCACAGTATGGGAAATGGGTGGTGTTGAGGGCCAGGTGGCTCAGGGGAAAGGGGGGAAGGAAATCAGTATGGAAGGGGGCAGCAGGGGAAGGAAAGAAGCCAATACCAAGATTATATCAAAGAATATTGGACCTCCACTGTATTCAGTAATACCCAAATCAGGGTTGTTGTTGTTGAACTGGTGGCAGCAGGAGATAAAGACTGGTGGATTAGGATTGATCAATATTTTTGGATTACAGATTAAAAAAAAAGTCCCTACAACTACTTCATTTGTACAATAGCCTCTTATGAAATCACTTGAGGGTGCCAAACATATAACTAAAACCAAGCATGTTTTACAGTTTTGGTATATATTTAAATAAACTTCTATAAGGGATTAAAGTAGGCCTATGAGTTCTAACTGTTAACAGATTGATGGAAAACAGGGGCTGGTTTGAGGTACATGACAACGCTTTCAAGCAACATGACAAATAATTTTGATACAGATCCCATGTATGTTCAGATGTAACAATGATAAAGCTATTCTTGTTTGATTTAAAAAAAAAAAAAGAGATGTATATTTACAAATCTTAATCATGGTGATTGTAAGACACGACATATAAAAAGTTATTTCCCTATTTATTTGAAACTGTTAAACGAATTAACATTTCAATGAAAATTATTTACTTATTTTCAGTGATTTTTAATTTATGTAAGGTTATTACCAGAAAGTGGACCCAAGGTGGAACCAGCAGCACAACTAGTTGGGAGGGAAACCCCAATGACTCTGGTATTTCTGCTGCCGAGATGCTAGGGCATCAGAGTAACCCAAAAGGAGTGTGCAAGAATCAAACCAAGGTACCAGGGAAATAAAGCAAGGACAACATCAAGGGAGTCAGTTCAGGGAAACCTGGAGAGCAGATAAACGTAGTCAGACAAAGTCAAAAGTCAGGGATTTCAGAAAACAACAAGTCAGAATGAGCCAAAGTCAGTAACAGAAAAAACAGAAAATGAGAACTTCCGCAGCACAGATAGGAAGAGCAGCTTGGGCAAAGACTGAAGGAAATCCTTATATTTAAAAGGCTGGATAATGACAAGCAGGATGCACCTGAGCAAACCTCTAACAAGTGTGCAGTCATAGATCAGCACCAAGGACAGCACCCACAGAAAAACACAGGCATATAAACCAAAACTCAAATGGAGCAGTGATGCAACAGCTACCCAGGGTACAGCAGGCTCCCAGTTAAATTCCTGCTGGATGCACTAAATGTCACACTCTAAATGTCTCCGACCTACACCGCTAAGATAACAACAATTGCAGCTAGAGTTGCAAGGTGATTTTCTGTCAATTTACATGCAGTTTCTTATAGAAGTCCCTCCACTGCGCCCTACTTCTCCTTCAATTGACAAATGTAGAATTATAAGTCAACTTCATCCTTAAACTTGAACATTGTGAAAGAAGCAACTCAATGAGGTTGCACACTTTTAAGATTATGATTGGTTATTCAGAATTCTCAAGCCTTTCAGTAAAATAACCTGGCTCAACTCCCTTTCTCAAACTGAACTGCTGAAGAGGAAGAAAGTTACAGAAATAAGTACTAAGGGATTAAAATTAGTAAATAACAGCATATTTTTCAGACCATAGGACGCCCTGCCAAAAGCAAATTAGAAGAAAAACATTATACAATGTAAGTGCAGTTTTTACTGTGCATAAGATACTAAAGAAAACATGGTAATAAGGGCAGTATAGTCTCTCCAGTTAGTGGCATATTTAGCAGCATGAGCAGAAAGTTTATATCTGCTTTTCCACCTTAACCAAAGCCGAATTCACAATAGACAAAGTATATGTAAGGTACTGATGACAGATGATCATGCTTTACTGAACTCAGCACATTGTTTAGGAGATTGGGAAAGCATGACTAGCTCATACTTATTCACAAATGAATTCACTTTTACCATTTTGAATTGGCCTGTGGTAAGCTTGAAAAAAAAAAAAAAAGATATGAACATTCTGTTTATGCTGCGAAACATGCCATAAGCAGGACTTCCCTACAAAAACAATAAAAACCAGATCTTAATAGCTTCCCTGCAAAATTAATATGCTTTCTCCTTGATAGTTGTATTCCATTAATGAAATCTGCAGCTCAGGAGTAGTAATAGTTAGTAGGATTTCCTGACTCGATTGGCCAATAAGGAAGCTGAACTACCAATGTCATTCAAAAGCTCAGTAGGGAGTTTACTGCTGGTCAATAAGACACAGGACTTTTATCAATTAACTTTTTAACAATAGAAGTGTGTCTTATGTTTCAAAAACATGGTATATTCTGAAAAAAACATTCATCTAAGAATGACAAATGGACAGGCAAATAACTTTTGGAAACTAAACCATTTGGTAACTTTAAATCAGTGGTTCTCAACCTGGGGGTCAAGACCCATTTTGGGGTTGAATAACAATTTGCGAGGGTTTGCCTTGCACCTCTTGGGATTGTTGTGGATATTTGATACCCTTTATCTGTGACTGCAACAATTTTAAAACAATGGTGAATTATGTGAATATTGTCGCAATTGGGACTTTGCTATGGAAATATTGTCATGGTCGCAGCAAAAAAAGGTTGAAAACCACTGCTTTAAATGCTTCACCTTCTATCAAAATAGAAGAATTGCCTTACATTTGGCATCCACTGCTAGAATTAGCAAGTATATACTAAAATACATGTTTTATACTTCCAAGTACCAGCTGGCACACTTCCATATTACAGAAGATTATAGATGTTCTGATACATGATTAATTTCATATTGTTCTGTAAAGGCTCTTCAAATACATTGATCTACTTATGATAACAGATGTTTAACACTATATGCTTGAGCAGTGGATTTCCTAAAATCCATTTGCATCTTAACAGATTACCATGTGTGATTGTACCCCCTATAATTTACTATTCCTGACATAATATCAAATAATCTTAATTTTCTCTTAATAAACCTAATGAAACTGACCAAGAGCTTGACTTAACCAAGCAATCAATACATCCACAGTGATCATTCATTATTCAACGCCAATTTAGTTTTAAACAAAATGGAATCTGAAGGAGGTGAAAAGTCATTTTTTAAATTAATTTCAATATTTATCTCAAAATAAACATTTTTGAAATATTGTTGTCATCATTTTGTCCTTCATATTTGCTATTACCTACATAAAAGTTGTATCTCACTCTTACTCCCTTGCATAGAATCCTTCACCTTCAGTTTTTGTAACATTTCAAAATTGTTCTACTATTACAACTTGCTTTGTGGAGTAAAAGTAGTGTTTCTTTTATTTAAGTAAATGCTGTAATTTTAGCCAGAAAAAGTGGAGGGAGGATAAAGAGTTAAATCAGCTCCTAGGTAAAAGAGAGTTTAATACATAATTTGAAAACAGTAAGTTATCAGCCAATAAGAACTGCTTTTCCAAGTGAGACTGCAGTTCTGATTGGTCGGCAGTGATGGAACTTCTGCTGGCAACACAGATGAAGCTATATACCTGAGTGTTCAGGTATGTTGCTTCTATTTCTTGTCTGAGGAAACCATTAAGAAAAACAAATAGATGTATTTGCAAAAAGGGTTGGTAAAACTATGCGTGCTTAATCTTGCTTGCCAAAGTGAAGGCAGGAGAATTATTTTAAAGGGGCACTATAATGCTAATATACTGTAACTACAGACACATATAAAACTCCTTTATACTAAGCCAATTGCTGACACAAATAGTTAAAAAAAAAAACATTTAGGGCAGAAATAATACTTGCCGTTTGTTTCCCTTAGTTTTCCTGAGAGCTGACATTTTCCTCCTCCTCTCCTTTCTGTTCTGCATGAGAGAAAAAAAGATGCCTGACTGCTATTGGCTAGGCAGTGTGCTGACCTTTTGGCCTCATAAATTAAGTTGGAATGCAGAAGATTACAGAGGGAAAGCTGACTTGTGCATAAGTGCTAAGTAGTAAGTAGGGCAAAAATGTCCGGGAGAGGGTACCTTTTCATTGAAAATTGGCCAGTATACGTCACACACACATTTTCTAGTGCAGGAGTTTATCAGAGCTACCTTCGTAATCATTCTGCGTCACATGAAACAACTACTGGAGAGAAACTATTTTCACTTAGGTATAGTACTGCATATGTAAAGATTTAAAGCTAATAGAACCCACTTTCCTTTTTTTTTATTGACTAGTATGAAGCTTGGGTTCTTTTACCATTGCTGTTATCAGACCTCTAGTATGTGCTCAGGGTTGTGCTATATTAAAAGGAGTATTTGAAAGGCCCATCCCTTTGTAGCTTGCAGATTTCAGAGAAATTTGGGATAAGGTTACAGCCTTAAACCTGAACATACCTGTCTATTTTATAAAACAAAAATGAAGGAACATAGTTGAAGCCTCTCTAAATGTATGATCTTAGTCTTTGATAAGGAAGGTGAAATTCACATAAAAATAACCTAGCACAGCTCCCTACCATGTACATGACTAGTAGGAGGCATGACTGTGGTTGCTCTTAACTAAAATTCCAAGAATGCCTTGAGCTAAAGAGAGAGTCCAGTGTGGATGTCTGCATACCCCAATGAATCCTTAGAGCTAAGAATCATCCATCATTAATATATTCTTGTTTGTTGTGACAAATGATGTACTAAATCTGTCTACAACATTTTGTAAACCACCCCCAGTAAAAGAAACATTTTAACATAATTATAACAGAAGAGCAACCCTGCAACACTCATAGCACTACACTGTCAATGTAAGTCAAACAGAGGCAGAGTCCAGCACTTGTTTACTTACCCAGACAGTGCAATGCTATTAGCAAAATAAGTGGTGTGGGACTGTCAAATTCCATTTAAGACCTGCCAGTTTCACTTCAAAAAGGATTTTATGATCCTAAAATCTTCCATTTATAAAGAATTGTATTTCATTTTATATACAGTCATTAACAGAACTGTAGCAAATCAGCACTTTAAGATTGTTGGCATCATGCAAAAATGAAATGGGAATTGTATTTTCATTATTTGATCTCTGACTCTTATGTGCCAGCACTGGGACTGGAAGGCATAAAATATTCAGTGTACTGACTTTCACTAAAATCTGTCCAGACATGCATTAGGTATATTTAACATCACTCCCACTTTCATAGGTAATGCTGACACGTATTGAATAAATTCTAGAAATGTAAATACTAAAAAATAAAATTAATATTTAAATCCTCCTAAAAGTCCTTTACTCCAACTTATATATTAGTACAGACTGGCCAAGGGAAGTTGCCACTGTACCTACACTACCCAATGTCTTGTTCCAGTATCAGACTGCATTGCTGGGCCCCACCAGAAAACAAGAGATTGGGCCACTCACCTCTTCAGTTTCTATAGTTTTCCTGTGTCCTACCTCTTTGTGTAACCGGTCACCTAACTGCTTTACACTGCTCTCTGAATATGCCATGCATTTGCAGCTTCAAGCTCCAGGAGGGCACGCTGTGGCATCGGATAAATAGAAATGCGTCCTGATGGGGCAGTCAGAACCTACTTTGTGCTTATGGTCTTGAAACCTAGGGTGTTGTTATGTTAAGAAGAGACCTGGGGTACAGGGTCACAAGCATGGGTACATCCAGATGGCCAGGCCAACCCTTGCACAGTGACCTGAATGTTGCATAAACTGCACTATTCATATTTTTTCTTTGTTTTATGTTATTTTCTCATTCCTATTTTGATACTTTAATTTTTCATTTTCATATCAGTTTTTCTCTTTTTCTTTACCTCTTTCTACACGATTTAATAAAGAGCATCATTTATTTCTGCATTGCACTTGTAGAAAAAGGGTATATTTTAATTTATATTACTGATTTGAATTGCGTTGTATATGTTTGTGCTCTTTCATGGTGCAACCATCTTTTATATGTTGAGTAACCAAACTGCCTCTCAATCCATTGTTTTTATGGACCTTTAAATAATACATATTGATAAGGTATCTCAGAAATCCCAATTTATTAAAAAAAAGTCTGCCACCAGAGATAAGAGCCACACAAATCAATAAAAAATTAAAAATGTACTCTCCAAAATGACATTTCTAGTACTGCAAGTCAAGTACTGTATAGAAATAACTGCCATACCAATGCAAATGGCAATTTTAAATTTCAGGTATTAGTTACCCTTTAATTCTCACTTCTTCTTCACCCCCCCATTTCAGTTCTCTTTAGTATTGCCCCTTCTTTCAGGTTTCTCCTTTTGTATTTCTCCATTCTGGTATCTGACCCTCTCTTATATGCACGGGTGATTTTAAGCAGGGTTGACAACCTGGTTACATTTTTATAGTCATGTAGTCATTTGCACCATTGTCCTACAGTGTTCAACAGGAAATTGAATGTAAAGTGACCTGGTTTTGAATACATTAGAAAACGAATGCTGCTTATATTTTTTCTACCCTTCTGCTCCTGCCCTTTCCCATTTCCCAAGCCACCTCCTTGTTACTAGTAACACATTGGTCCCTTTTCTTTAGAAATGACAGTGTAAATGGGGATTTCCACTGTGATGATTTATCCTTAGGTGACCCTTTGCTATTTTTTTTTTTTTTTTTTTTAATATTTTGCTGTTTGTTTGAACTTTACAGGGATAGGATCAAAAAAGAAGTCAAACATGATCTTCTTTGTGTCATATATCCAGCAATGTGTGTGGATTGTATACTGTGTAAATGATGAGCTCAGGGTAAATTACCTTATTAAAGACCTCCTATATGATTGCTGAATTTTTATAGTCATAACAGCCTTTTTAAAAGCACATGTTACACATGGGAGGTTTTTTTATCTGCAGCCTGGAACTTACATGGGCCCATGACTGCTGCTGTCATTAATCCTATTCTGTATCAGCTGTGCATATGTGCAAAATTGCAGTTTTCAATGTTATAGCACCAGTGCAATCAAGGATAAAGGACAGTGAAATCCCAGTAACATTATGAGTGCAAGTGGGTCAACAGATAAAGATCTTCACACTGAAAGTTCCAAGACTGGCAGGACACTCATCAGTAAGCACAGACACCCCTTATAAAGTAAAACAGCCCATGTAAGGGCTGGATTTCAGTTCCCCTTTCATACTCTGAATTGCATAAAGGAATCATTACCCTCTCAGTCTTGTGATCCCTAGTAGATTTCTTGGTCCAACAAATCAACAGCACCCAACTCTCCATTAGTTACAAGTAATAATGCAAATCATGTCAGTTACCTAATCAGTGTTTTCTGTTATATAGTAATGACAACTATCATACATTTAAGCAGCTAATGCATATTAACAGATGTTATTAGATGTTATTGGGGGAGGGTCAGTATTCCAATAGATGTTCTCTCTTTGCACATTTTTTGTTATATAGCATGCTGATCAGCACTCAGGACTAGATCTAGACACACAAATCCCTATAAACATGCA